>JAGDQP010025311.1:0-27042 GCA_022664845.1 Lepisma saccharinum | reverse complement strand
TTATAAACTTTATATCAGGATTCTGAAAATATGGCAAAGGAAGCATGTTTTCTCATTCCGTCAATAAACGCTTAGCATGCTCATAACCAAATTATTTAAATAATGAAGCTTCATCTAATCTGTCTAAATCAATTTGGCGTTGATACCATAATTCAGGAAATCGATCTTGTAACGGTTGAATTAACCTTCAAATTTCCATAGAGTTGAATTAAACATCGCCAGTACATCTCCACCGATTAACATAATGCAATGCACACTTCCACACGGTTCACAAACATTAGGCTGTGTATTCCATGAAAATTTCGATTTGACAACCATTCTGGATCCAAGATGGCAATTTTTTCAATATTTCATATTACTTTCTTAACATACTAGCGATGATGATTTTTCATACCAAATTTCGGTTTCCTAGCTTCAACTGTTTACGCTGTGTTTTCTTTGAAGTATTACGTTTTGTGGTCATTTGGATAAAAGATGGCGACTTTTTCAAAATATCGGAATTTTCTCTTCACCTACTTTTCATCCTCCACCTTCATGCCAAGTGTCATGTTCCTAGCTTATTTCGAACATCCTAAACAATATGATGAGTGCGTCAGTGAGTGAGTGAGTCAGTTAGCCTAAAAAACGCAATTTCTGGGGTCTACAACTCGAACATGCATCAAGCTACGAGTTTGAAATTTTGCACACCTGCACATATTTTCCATATCTCTTCAACGTTGGATGCTCATCTTTAACATCTTTTTTCTTACGAGGCCTCGTAATCGCCGATTTCGCCCAAAACTCTTGTTCCTGTATAACATGCTTCTGGCAGTGCTGACATTTTGTAACGTGGAGTGAATAATGAAGGAGTTGGTGATAGTGAATCCCCCATTAATTTACTATTTATAAACAATCAATATAATGTAATTACAAGCTTTACGGTAGCATTTTCATGCCGTTATTATTGCGAGAATTGCCATAGTAAATATCAAAACTCATACGAACTCGGTTTTAAATGCCAGGCTGGTAAATCACAGTGTGGAAGTAAGCCTCCATGTGTTGATGTGAAATCCTTAATAAAATATAATGACTGTAATCGATCATTTTATTATAGTGTGTGTATCAATAATCATAAAGGTATGGTATGTAATACTAGGAAACTGTGTAATTTATGTTTAAAGGTGTATACTTTAACAAAGGTTCGTGACCCTCATATATGCGGGGAAATATATTGTGTAAACTGCCGTAGTATGATGATCCACAACCATTTATATTTCATGCGGGCGAAAAACGCGCACGATATGGAAACTATGGAAAGTAATATTTTACGATATTGAGAGTCGCCAGGATGAAACATTGGATGGGGTAAATAATGTGTATGGACACGTACCCAATATTTTAATAGCAAGACATTTGTGTTAAAAATGTATTGGTATAAATAATATAAATTTAAGTTGTTCTGTGTGTGGTGTAAGAGAACACGTCTTCAACGGTGAAGATTGTGTTCTACAGTTTTTAAATTGTCTTGCTGAGAAGCGATCTTCTATCAATAAAATTATATGTGTTTCGCACAACCCCCGAAGGTACGTTGCCCATTTTGTTTTGAGAAGTATGATAAATAATAACCAGTGGTCCCCGATATTATTCTGAGAGGTTGTCAGCTTCTAAGCATTCAGTATTAAAATTTACGTTTTATCGATTCACTTTACTTTTTGTCTATCGCATTGACCAAATTGCTCCAAGCGTTTGATCTTCCCTCAAATACGGGTTATCTCCCACACTTTTTAACACCACAGGTAATCAGAATTATTCCGGTCCGCTGCCTTCCAAGACATTCTATGGGGTAGATAATATGCATAAACAAGAACATGATAAATTTATGGAGTGGTATAAAAATTTGGGGGGATTATACGTTTAATTTCTAGGAGAAATTAATTAAATACTGTCGGCAAGATGTAAATATATTAAGAATGGCTTGTTTACGCTTTTATACAACAGTTTGAGGCTGAGACAAAGATAAATCCCCTCCTGGAAGCAATTAATATAGCCAGCGCTTGTATTTTAGTGTTTAGGCGTAATTATTTGAGAGCGGAAACGATTGATATTATACCGAGAAAGGGGTATCGATGGAGTGATGTCCAGTCAGTCGAAGCGATACAATGGCTTTTCTGAGAAGAAAAGGAAAGTGAAATAAAAATAGAGCACGCGGGTAATGGAAAAGAAAATGTAGTGCGAGATAATTTTAAAGTGGATGGCTATCGGAATGATACAGAGAACGCAAGTATCAAGGATGTCTGGGAGTATCAAGGCTGTTTTTATCACGGTTGTCGTATGTGTTATCGAACCGGCCAGAATAAACCACTCCACAATAATCCTTTCTCTACTATGAATATAAAATATGAAAATACAGTTGCTAAAGTGAAAAGATTAGAACAATTAGGTTATGTTGTGCACACAATGTGGGAGTGTCAATGGAAAACACAAATGAAAATAACGAAAATATCTCGATGTATGTTAAAAACCACCCCACATGCAGAAAAGAACCAATGACTCCGCGTGATGCTCTGTATGGGGAGCGGACAAACGCGGTGAAATGACGTTATAAAGTGAAAAAGGGGCAGAAAATTAGATCCTTGTACCCTTTTTGTAATAAGGTTAAAAAATATCCCGTGGGGCATCCTACACATATTTATGTAGGAAAAGAGTGTCTGCCTATCGATCAGATTGAGGGAATAGTAAAATGTACTATTCTTCCTCCAACCGATTTGTATCACCCTGTGCTACCATATCATTCTGGGGTAAGTTACTATTCCCTCTGTGCAGAGCATGCGCGGATTCATTAAGTCAGGGTGATTGAACACACAGTGATAAGGAGCGTGCCATTGCCGGTACTTGGGTAGTGGATGAGGTTCGTAAGACTATTGAAAAAGGATATAAGTTGGTAGAAATGCATGAGGCGTGGAATTTTAAGGTTGAACAATATAATTATGTTAAGAAAGAAGGTGGTTTGTTTACAAAGTATATTAATAAGTTCCTAAAAACAAAAACAGAACATAGCGGCTGACCTGCGTGGTGCACGTCTGATAAAAAGAAGCAGGAAATAAGCAACTATTACAATAAAGAAGGTATTAAGTTGGATCCAGACACATTATGTGTAAATAATGGTGGTAAGAGTTTAGCTAAATTAGCACTAAATAGTTTTTGGGGTAAATTCGGTCAGAAAGAAAATTATAGTCAAACATCAATAATATCTGACCCAGATGAATATTTTAATACGTTAGCCGATCCAAATATTGAAGTGCACGAAGATATTCAAATTAACTGGGACACGTTAATTTTAAATTGGCAATAGCTCACTAGCGCGAGTGTACAACACAGCAATGCAAATGTGATAATAGCTGCTTATACCACTGCCCACGCTGGTCTGGAGCTTCATAATTATTTGGATAAATTAGGTAGATACGTGCTATACTATGATACGGATAGTATAATTTATGTGGAGATTCCAGACGGACTAAAGTTAGAAACAGGTGATATACTTGGGGAACTTACTAACGAGTTACAAGCATACGGTGTTGAGGTGTTTATTAGTGAGTTCTGTTCCGGTGGCCCAAAGAACTATGGATTTGAAGTATACAACCCCCATAATGGGAAACATTCTTATGTGCGTACAGTTCGAGGGATAACACTCAATTATGAAAATTCTAAAAAAAAAATTTCCAAAAAATAAAAGAGATGATACTTAACAACACTCCACCTGTCCATGTGTTTAGCGAAGGAAAGATTACTCGCATGAAAGACCATATTATTGTTTCTAGGACGTAAAAGAAAATTTATCAGTTGGTGTACACGAAAAGAAAAAGATGCGGTTCCATACGGTTTTAAAAAGACAACGAATAGATTAAATAAGTTATTATGGTATTGTATCTATTTTTCCATGTATAGAGAAGAAATAATGGATAATAAAATTTCAAATAATTATTGTTATTTTAATGAAATTAAAATATCTGTCGGTCTTGCATATGATGATAATACGGGGACATTTTCTGTAGTTATTAGTATACATAATTAGTACGATCCTATACGCTTTTCTCTCAAAGATTTGTATAATTTTCAATCATATTTTCTATATATTGACAGCTATATCAGTTCGACTACAGCAACTTCACAACCACAAAAGTTTCTCTTAGTGCTAATTATGAGCTATCATTATCGGATAACTTTAAGAGTATTCGCCAGTGTATTATTCGTTCATCACATGATGACAATAACGGCCAGGCAAATTTTAGTCTTTATACGTGTAGAAACTTCATCTCTACATGCCATGTATTCAAATGCAATTTTTACATGTTCACAGCTATGTGAAGACGTAACAAAATATGCTCAAAAGTGTTTAGAACAGAATAATACTATTTCAGAATGTTCTAATTTGTCTAAACAAATTGTACTGAAAGTATTGGCATTATTAAATCGTAATAATAACAATGTTTTAATATATTACTAATTTATTTTATAATGTATTAGAATATGGAGTTTCAACATCCATTTACATGTATTGTCGCCGGCGCGACAGGGTGTGGAAAGACGTACTTTGTAAAAGCATCTTTACATCAGTATGCTGAAAAATGGAAAAATATAGTATGGTGTTATGACGAATGGCAACCCTTATATAATACTCTCTCCTCATGCTGTAATTTAAAGAAGTATTGCCTCAGGGTGATGGATTTTCAGCGGGAGAAGGCCCGCACCTTATAATTAAAGATGAATTAATGTGTGAATGTAATAACCGTCTTGTAGATATTTTCACCAAAGGTAGCCACCATAGGAATTTAAGTGTTATTTTTATTACTCAAAATATATTCCATCAGGCTAGAGGTATGCGTGATATTTAATTAAATCGTCAATATATAGTATGTTTTAAAAATCCTAGAGACCAGGCTAAAATTAATTACCTGGCACGTCAATTGTATCTAGGTAACGCAAAGTTTATTCAGGAAGCCTACGAAGGTGCAACCCAGAATACTCTCGGTTACTTGCTATTTGATTTAAGACAGAATACTCCCGATGAGCAATCGTGTTCAAACAAATGTTTTCCCCTCGGACTCATTCAATTATGTTTATGTGCCTGTAAAATAATACTAACTTTAATATTTTATATATTTTACAACTATTTTACTATAATAGATGCAAAAATGATTAATAACCAGAATGCACATTCACTAAGACTTTTAGCAAAAGGCAAAACCTAAAGCACCCAAGGCGATATTACAAAATGCAGATTTCGAATTAATTCGTTCTATTTGTGAATGTTCCTATAACGTATTGCAAGGAAACGTTCCGATAAATAAAAATGATAAAAATAAATTGCGGAAATATAAAAATCAGCTTAGGTATTTGGTAAAGAAAGGACCGACGCTGAAACACAAGAAAAAACGTATAATTGTACAAGAAGGTGGTTTTCTCACTGGATTGGTTGCACCCATACTAGGAGGTTTACTATCTAGTCTTTAAATAATGCAACATGTGATAAAACTTATTTCAATTTCGCCCGAAAAATTACATTATTATCAAACTATATCTTATCTCGATGACGAGATGAAATAAATTTTAAATAATATGAGTGAAGAAGAATAATGGGTACAATATAGAGAGGTATTGCAAAAATATTTGCACATTGTTCAAAAACCAATAGCAGCAACAACAGCTACTGCTGATACTACTAAGAAACGGGGTGGTGCGGAGGAGGAAAAGGAGGATGAGTGAGAGGATGATGATGAAATGAAATCTACTCTCCCCGAAATTTGCCTGCGTAAAGCAAGGCCTTTATTACGTAAATTAAAACAAAATCCCGACATTCAATGGCATGCCCCTGGTAATGTTAATATATATGGCAAATCAATTCCTGGTGCTAATATAGTAGATTTAATATCTAATTTTGTTAGGTGTCGTAAGAAAACTATTCCACCCACCGGTTGGGAACCATTTGCCGTACTATTAGCAAAATCAAATATACCGTTAGAGTATATTGGTAACCCTCAATGTCTAGATTATATTCTTAAACTGACTGCTGTTGCTGCTGCTCACCTGAAAACAAAAGAGGAGGAGGAGGAAGAGGAGCCGGGACCTTCACGTAAACGTAAAGCTGCACCTTCTTTGCTGAACAGTGATTCTTCAGTGCCTTTAGAAAAATCTAGTGAACAGAACTCTGATTTTTCTGATAGTATTAAAAGTGAATCAGTGAGTGGAGAAAATATTTTTTCGAATGTTAAGTCTTCATTAACTTTGAAAATTTTTTATGAATTAAATCGTGATGCTAATGAAGTTGTATCTCCTACATCTGATGGAAAGTCCGATATTTCGCTTTGTCAGTGTGGGAAGAATATTATTGAAGAACTTTGTATTTGGGAAGCCATATATGATTGGACAAATTTTAATTCATTTGTTGTGTGTCCAGCGTGTTTTATCAGGTTCCTAACCAGTTAGCAAATGATTGTCATAGTTGCGACTTGAATGTAAAAGAACGTACTGACTTTTTGAATGATCGTGCTTGGAACGCAGTACTTAAGCCAAGTAACTTTATACAGATTTAATAGGTATACTTAAAGAAGCAGGAAAATTTTGCTGCATTTACAGTTCTGATTTCTGAAAATGGTTTGAAGAACTTACTTCACCGTAAAGTGGAAGAGGCAAGAGAGAAACTAATCAGTAAAGACATTTTATACATCGTGAAATAGAGTGAGGATTATCCATTACGAATTTTTGTGTAATAAAAATGTTTGAGTGTACTTTATGTAGTGACTTATTTATTCTGGACTCATGTGTATTAGAAACATTAAAAACCTATTTTAAAGAAAACCCAATCAAGTGTAGTGGGTGCACTTTAAATATTACACATGATTGTTTATATGAATGCAATACTGGATCTATTATTTCAAAAAGTAAATGATCATAAAACATTTGTGGAATATTATAACATCTGTAAGAAAGATGGTCATTCTACTATTTCAATGACCATGTTTTTCAAAAAATGCAGATAACTTATTCGTGACACTGAATTCGTTGCACAGTTAATCCCTAGCTTTATTGAAGAAGATTTTTCTCCGGTTAAAACTTTAGTTAATTCAAAAGAAAATATTATAGACATGCAAGGTTTTACAATTTCATCTCATGAGTTTATTGCACGTGAATACTGTATTATTTCAAATGATACTAATGTAATGTTACATATCATGATTAAACTTCCATGTGAAATGATTGAATTAGGAATAGGTTATCAAAAACAATGTGCATGGTTCACTGAAAATGTTTACGGATTATCATGGAGAATTCTAATGGAAATACTATAACTCTTATTCGAACAATAATTATTTAACTGTGTGAATTTAATGCTGTATTCTTTTGTAAAGGCAAAGAAAAAGCAGAATGGATTCGTAAGTTGTTTAAATTGAAAATTGTAAAAGATGTGAGAGAAAAAAGTTGTCCCTCACTCAGTACATTAAATTTTAATACTGATGTAAAGAGTTGTATTTATCATGTTCATAAACAAGTAAACGCTTGCGCACTGAGAAATTGTCTCCAACTTCAACACTGGAAAAACTTCAATTGTAATGGAGTGCAATTTCTTTAACATAAAATTATAATCGTTGCTTTCTAAGTGTATTACTTATGTGAACTTACTTATGTGTATTACTCTCAAATTTTTAATGCACTGGACCAAAGGCTGTAGCATTAATAAAGAATGGAAGATTATTGTTGACAAGCACAGAAATATGTATGTTAATTGAGGTGTTAGGGGCTCTAAGTTTGCTTCATGTTGATTCTTTCTTGTTAACTTGAGAAGGTTTTTTGGCGTCTCTGATTAGCTGCTTGTTCCGTACAATGGTGATGCTGCTTGATCGGGCGTCTCTGATTGGCTGCTTGATTCGGCCAGTGAGGGAGCAGGTAGATTATTGGACCTGTATTTATATGTGTGTATTTTTTGTACAGACTCAGTGTATGTCTGATGAGGATCTTTGCTAGAAGGTCGAAACGTTAAGTGTAATTTATTTTTTTACGAAAAGTATAGTCTTGTTCAACAGTTCAGTGTTTTATTTTACTTATGTGAAAAGTAAGAAATAATTTTATTTTAATTGTTTATTTTTTATTTTTTCTATTTACCCTTAAAATTAAAAATCGTTTAACATAGAAAAATTATTATTATTAATATTTTAATAGTAAAAGGATTTGTTTTCTTTTACTGGAAAATTTAAATGTTCGTTTAAGTTATAAGAATTCACCTATTTTACTAAGTATAACTTTTGGCTAAATAAATAATAATACTGAAATTCAGTAGATGAAATTAACCAAGCACAAATAACTAACTTTCATAAACTTTACTTTATATAAAATAATTAAGATAGAATTATTTTAATTACCTTCTAAAAGGTGATTCTTTAAATGAAATGGAATATTTTTATAAATTTAATCACTAATTTCAAATTTTCAAATTATGCTTTCCTAAATGGAAGTATCATTTGTAAAGAAAACAGCGAACTTTTATTTTAAAAGTTTGACTTTCTAATTTAAATTTAATAAGAAAAACAAACTTTCTTTTGAGATTGTTGAATATATAAAAGGAAATATTCTTTTTATATTATGAAAATAATATCTTATAAAATAAAATATTAATTTCAAATTTTTAAACTTAGATTTTCTAAAATGAATCCATGCTTTTCTAAATGAAAGATTGATTTCGTAATTTTAATAAACTCGGGAAGATATTTTTTTAAAGTTGTTAATCTTATAAAGTAAACACTAATTTTACTTTTTCAAATTATGATTTTATAAAATCAAGCAGCGATTTTACATTTTTCCCTGAATGATATTATTAATAAAACTGTAGTGTAAATTTTCAAACTAAGATTTTATAAAATAAAACAATGATTTTACGTATTCGAACGCTGATCTTTCATTTTTCAAAGTAAGAGTTTATAAAATAAATCAGTGATTTACGTTTTCAAATTGTAATGTTCTAATTTTAATTATCTTAAAAAGAAAAACTTTCTTTGAAGATTATTAGGCTTATGAAAGGAAACAATGATTTAGATTACCATACTACGATATTATAAACATAAAACATTAGTTTTATATTTTCAAAGTATGTTTTTGTAAAATGAAACACTGATTTTGCATTTTAAAACCATTCATTTCTAAATGAAACAATGACTTTGTAAAAAAGAAACAGTGACATTCAAAGTACATACCTTTCAAAAAAGAAACAGTGACATACCTTTCAAAGTAAGATGTTTTAAAATGAAACTTTGATTTTGTAAAATAAAACAGTGATCTTTCATTTTTAAAGTATGAGTTTATAAAATAAATCCGTGATTTACATTTTCAAATTTCACTTTTGTAATTTTAAGTAACTTTGAAAGAGAAACTTTATTTCGAGATTATTAAACCTGAATAAATGAAGCAATGATTTATATTATCATCCTATAATCTTTTAAAAGAAAACATTGATTTTATATTTTCAAAGTATGATTTTGTAAAAAAAACGCTGATTTTCCTTGTTTAACAGCCTGCATTTCTAAAATGAAACTATGATTATATAAAATAAAACACTGGCATTTCATTTCAAAGTATGATGTTTTATAATGAAAATTTGATTTGTAAAATTAAACAGTGACCTTTCAGTTTTCAAACTGTAAGTTTATAAAATAAAACAGTTACTTTACATTTTCAAACTATACTTTATAACTTTACTTAACTTAGAAAGAGAAACTTATAAAAGGAAATAATGATTTACATTTTCAAAGTATGATTCTTTAAATAAAACAAGAATCGTAAAATTTTAAAGTAAGATTTTTAAAAATTAAACACTGATTTTATATTTTCAATTCAATAATTTAAAAGATGAAACAGTGATTTTACATTATAAACAAAACAGTCAGTTTGCATATTCAATCTAAGATTTTATAAATAAATTAGTGAATTTATGTTTGAAAGGTAACATTGTCAACCGGTAACATTGCATTTGGGCTTCTGATATTCATCTTCTTCACAAATAAATTCATATATATCAGTTAACATAAACTATCCAACTATATAGTTAATATAACTATATATCAGTTAATATAAACGTAAGCGTGTTAAAGAACAAAATAGCAAAGTCACACGGTGAAGTGCTGTATAGTTTCGGAGAAACACACGCTGACCGTGGCCAACCTGTGTAATTGATATCTCGACACAACTCTAGAAAATGATGCACTGAATGCGCAACAGACCGAAGCTAACAAGCAGTCTTGTCAAGTACAAAACGGCACAGTACGCACCTGTTCTGGTGAACATGAAAATCGAGGACTAAAGAGTGGTCAACTCACAAGCATACTCGCGGTGAGCACACTGTATTAAGGCAAGGTATCCTTGGAACATACTTTTGCAAGTCCACTTTCAAAGCAGTATTCCGAAGGTGCTTGAAACAGTCCTGGATGTTCACTGGCATATCCACATTCGAAAAAAGCAAATCGGAGGAAATTTCGAAATCGATTGACTGAAAACTGAGAATATACAAACGACTGAATACGAAGAAAATGGTCTCGATGCCACACTTTAACGTGGGATGATACTATTATTGTATCTGTGATGAACTTTACCATGATCTTTAATGGACGAAAAAAGAAAACATCAGCTGGTTGTATCAGACCTGTTCATTTAGCCGGAATCAAGTTCTTATAGAACTCAACACCTTCAGGTACTGTTTCGTTGCAAAGAGCATCCTTGTTTGGTGTTGAGGAGTCCACCAAAAGGAGAACGCGTTCTCCATCCTGTAAATCGGGCCATAATACCTGCTCGAGGAATACTTGCAAATCACGTTTTGTCATGTTCGCTGATTTGATGCATATGCACATTCGGTAATTCATCTGTCAATGGATCGTAGCTGCAAATTGTTTACTGGACTCCGAGACGAGAACATACATGTGTGGAAGTAACGTACCATCCATAACAATAACTGACACTATTATATATGAATGCGTTGTTGCTACAACTGAACCCATGGGACCAAAGATCGTCTTGTTTCCCTTAAAGAAAAGAGTTCTTCCAGCACGTAACTCTTTATTGAATCTGGATTGATCTGCATTCATTATTTGATCTGGAGACAATTTGTGCTCTTGAATGAAACCCTTAACTTCATTACCTAATTTTGTGGCTTTCTGTTGTACATCAGAATCATCAACAGCAAACCGTTTGCTCACTTTATGTGTTACCTTAGGAGATACTATATTGTTTTTTTCTCTTGAAAGTTTTGACCCAACATTGGGACGCTTTAAACAATAATGTGTTGTTTGGGTCAAGTAGTTGCTTATAGTGCAGACCTTAAAAGCAAAAACCGCTATAATCATGCAAAATGTAATACTAACATGGCACTTGGCAGTGTTAGGTAATCATATGAACGCTGATTTTTTATATAGACACAAAACGTCCCCAATCTGTTTTAGGCATAACGTCATAAATCAAAACGACCACCGCAAAGGTCAAAAAATTATTATAAGTACAATATTAGGTTCTGAAAAGTAATTTTAATGGCTTAACTAAGATTTAAACAATTTGCAATTTTATTTACAAATAGTATACACTATAGGAAATATGTAGATATATGATTTTTTTATATACAGGTTGTTCCACGTATCTTGCTCACTTTCCTTAACTGTGGAATGAGTAAAGATAGAAATTTAAAACAAAATTCACGGTTCCTAAAATGTCTAATATATTTAATTATTATTTTAGAGGCACAAGCTCTCTACACAATGTGCATCGATAGTATATTTGAAAATGTTAAGGCACCTATTTTTGCAATATGTTTTACAATATACACCTTATGTATGTATACAATATTATATTTTTGTTATAATAAACATATGTTAACGAATGAAAATGTAAATAACTAATGGATATTGTTATTTTAGTTTACAGTACTTATAAAGATTATAATGTTGTCAGTCTTCTAAACCATGCCTTCCTGATTGCATTGTCCATCGCAGACACAAAGACTAGTACATGGAACAGACAAACGATTACATTTACAAGTATGAGTACACAATGTTTTACATCCACACTTAACAACTTCCTTACAGTATTTTGAAGCAGGAGACAAAAGTGGCCACAGAGGTTCGTATCCAGAATCTTCTCTCTGCCATCCCCACTCAGCTGGATTAGGTAAATCAGGAGACATATTCCACCATTGAGATCAAACATAGCCCGCTTGGAAAATAGGTCTCTTGCTGTGCTATAAAAGAGCAGCTTAACTTGGAGGCGCATTTTCTAATGAGCGATTAAGTTTGGTCACCATCATTCTTCGTCACTCGTTAACAGAATCTGTTTTGATATTCTCATAGTATAATCTGACTACAAACTGTTGAAGTCGATTGGAACTAATATTTCAAATATCTCATGGGCAATGAGATAGCTCAATAAATGTTTCTGTGACAGCCTGAACATTTTTCCACATTTTCTAACATGTCTCTCTGCTACGGCCTCCAAATGAAGATAGAGTGTCTTAACCTGTAAATGCGTGAAAAAATAAAGTACCGTCACAAACAGTTTTATAAAAAAAACTATTTTTATATGGGCCAGTCTAGTAACATTGGACTTCGACCAGTCACGATTCGCCTTTAACTGTTAAAATTCACACCCATGCCGGGACCTTCGAGCCGATGGCCTACCGCCGCAGACCGCTCGACCACCCGGCCGGCAACAGTTTTGTCAAGTTTAGTAGCATACTCATGAATAGGCAGTAGCCTTTGATGTTTTCCAATACCAAAATCCACCCACAAATTTGAAAGATTTAAGCATCTAAATCGCATAAAGAGTAATGACAACTACATCAAAATCTACAGTACGTATAACTATAGACTTACGCCCACTTTCACCAACTTGTTTCGCATGCAATAATATTCTGGTATCAGCTTCTTGATAGCATGGTGTTAAGTATGTTTATTACAGAAGGCTGAAATTTGTACGTGCTATAGTCTTGAAACGTATGTGTGTTGTCAGGTTTTAAGAAATGAACTATTGCTGATCCATTCATAATAATACAACTTGCAGTGTCTGGAATGTTATTCATGTCATCTACAGCATCATTAAATCTTTTCAAGCAAGATATGATGTCGGACTTTTTCTCTTTCCTTAGCAATCCTCCCTCAGAAAGTGATGGTGGCAAATCAAGATTCTCATGGGAAAAAATCCCTTTAGTCCCCTTCTCTATCTTGGCAAGCGATATACAGTCTACTGAAAAGTGAACAGACACTTTTTAACATGTATACTTCGTGGCTTACAGATTTTGGAACTACCTAATGAAATAAACATCGCTTGTTTCTAGAAATATATTCAAAAACAGATTTTTAGCAGCGTACCAGCCTTCTTGGAAAAAGTGAGTTTTCCCCACATCTTCAGCAATGCACACAGATGTATTTGCGTTATCACTCATAATTTAGTTGGATGCAATATTCGTAAGTTTCTGGCTAATATCACAGGCATAAGGACTTTTGTTATCAAGCAAATACACTTGTGTAAGTTCCTTAACATCGTTTACAAATCGAATGTTACAAGAGACGTTATCTTCATGATGAACACTGTTATTTTCATTTTCACTTAATCTCATATCTTCATCGAAATGTACCAGTAAGTTGGCAATTATATGTCCAGATACCATCCATTTAATCAATGCATTAGGATTATCAAGAATGCCAACTACACCGCCGTTTGATTTTATATCCTTATTACACTGCTCGTGCATCTGATCATAAGAAATGCAGGGATAAGGTGTACTAGTTTTACAGGCAACAAAATAGTCGGAAGAAAATTCTTCATAGACATTTGGATCTCTTGTTTTCAGCTCAAGAAGTGTTTTTATGAACACTGGCATCCACCTGGTGTAGTGAGTATGGTCCATAGCAAACATCTAAGGACAGATCATTTGTATGGTTACAATAAATTTCTCAAAATTGATCTAATGGCACCTGGATCGAATGGCATCAAGAAACTGGAAAAGTAGTTATTCAAGTTGAAGTACCAAATACCAATATTTGAAATGAACATACTCTTCAACTCTTTTTGTAATCCATTCTTTCATTAATAATTGATCATTAATAGTGAGTACATCATAAGTCTTCTTCAAAAGTATATACAGTGATGCAACACTAACTTCATGTATGTAGCGACATCGTTTTACGTGATACTCTTTCAGACATTGTCCAACTTTACCCTCACTGATAACGTTGGCTTCAACTAAATTATCGGCCCAACCACTACCATCAAACCAAATCATTAAAACACCGAGAAATGCCATTTCAATGTGTAAAGCTCCCATCATGACTACAATTTTGTCTTCTCCATACAATTCTGAAAGTAACCATTGTAATTGTTTAGATATTGCATAGACTGGTTGATCGCATGTCACCACAGCAATCTGACTTGGATTAATCGTTGCGAGTGTACGCTTCAGTATATCAAAGCAGTGACGTATCATAGAAGGAGAGTTTATGGACTCATTTAATAAATATAGCAGCAAGACACTACGACTTGTTGTGACAGAACCGCTTGTGTTGTTGGAGTGGAAAGCAGACCAACTAGTGTGGCTTATATTGGTTTCGTTCTATAAATCAAGAGTTTCAATCATCTACAACCATTCGTCTGACGTAGGGTCATTATTAACAGGAGGAGGCTGGAAGGGATGGATATTACTTACAAGATATTGCTTTTTTCTATATCGTTGTACAGGGTAACTGCAAATACCAGTCTGGTAGGAATGTAGTACACTTATTTGTCCACTTATTTTGTTCAATTCTTAAGGAGGATGGTATAACATGTGATTTTCTTGGTATCAGAGATATCATATGGCTGTTCCATGGAAAGATTGTGTAGATCAAGATGACGAGGGATTGTCATCAATATTGTCTATTGCAGCACAAGTGAAAGTAGAAAATTGAAGGACCGTTAGACACACAACTCTAGCATTGCAGAATTGTTTGTTCGTTAATGCTGCTGACACTTCTCGAACCCACTGATATGACACGCTTACTCCCAGTTTGTGTAGTTTGTCAACTACTTCTCATTTTCGAGTTTTAGCATGCACCATTATTCCAATATAGAGAGGTACAGGCGTTTCATTAACTTTTTGATGGCGGATGTCTCTCTTAGGATTTGAACTTTTACGTTTTCTAGTGTGATACCGATCAAGCTGTGAGACTGACAAAGCTGCACTCTTCTTATCATTTACTGTGTCGCCATTTGAAATAGAACAACCTTCCATAATCATTCGCATTAGATTTAACAAAGCACTCCCCTACAAACTTTTCTTGACACGTTTTCTCAAATTCTTCACAGAACACACCTACATCTAGTTCAAACATTTCTTTTCTAATAATAGCAGCTGCATTGGCCAGGCATACACCATCCTGAAGAGCATTTTGTTTACAGTAACTGAATATATTTTCTCCGATATCATATTTGGGTATTAGAAGAATATTAGAAGAACCTTTAGGTTCTGCTGTAAGTTCAGGTATGAATGCGACAATATTTTCCTTTAACCGTGTGCTGTGTACATATTATTCTGCATTATCTACACCTAATTTTATCATGTGACGAACAACAACTGATTTGATGTTAGAGAACGTAAAAACTGGTGATACTTCAGAATTTTGAAGTGTATCTTCGAGATAATTCACAATTTCACCTAATACCACGCCATAGATAAATGTCGAATTATTGTTTTAGCTTTTTTCCTTGTTCTGTATTTGTCGATGTCGGTTATAAAAACTAACAATACATTTTTTGTGGTACTTAGCCTCCGTCACAACCATATCACCACTGCTTAACTTGGAGAGTAATTTTGAGTCACTTAATGCAATTGCAGCATCTCAAACCCGATTACTTAATTCAAGCGTCCGTACATTTATAAGCTCTGCTGACTTTTCATCACAGAAGAAACACCTATCTTTCAAATCACCAACAATTGATGAAGCACGTGCACACCTTGAAGTACACTCTTTGGAACTGTCTTGAACGAGTTTAGGCTTTTTTATATTCTTGCAAGTATTAGTTTGTCAAATTTGTTTCTACATGTTTTATGGAACTTTCCACAATTATCATTTAATTCTTTCTCAACATCATGAAGTTTTAATAGGTTTGTCCTCTTTATTGAAGGAAGTTCTTTTATTCCGTCAGATCATCAATCAAACTTTTGTACCCAATTCGTTTATAAGAACGTTTACTATTAGCTGGTCACACTAATACTTCTGATATATCTTGTTGACACAATACACAAAGATCCCAATCAATCTCAGGTCCTGCATTTTGTGTAGTAGATGTAGACTCTTCATTAATATTTACAAATTCACATCTTCTTTTCTGAGATATAATCTCATTGAAAGCGGAATTCCTTTTCGTTATTTAACAAACCTGCAACAAAAAGGGCATTGTTAGATTACAGTGAATATAATTTTTATTTACATGATAAATTATTATTTACTCAAAAATTCAATTGCGTGTTAGAAGTTAACGGAAATGCAAATTCGTAACATTTTTGATATTTCCGAGCAGAAAAACGTGTGAAATACTAAGATAGATACATAATATTAGATTCGTTATTGCTTTTGAAAGAATGGTCACATTTTGCACGATTCCAACGCTAATTTTCCTCACTATTAATATTTAGTGCTCATATTCGTATCATTCTGCCGTGGATAATGGCATGTTGTTGTCTCATTGCGATGAAATGATCACACACTTCTTCAGTAAATCTTTTTTACAAGGATTTATTGTGCTTGCAAGAAGTTTTGAGCCTCTTCTCAAATTTTTCAAGACTGTTTTATTTTTAATCTTTCTTTTGTGTGCCATAAAAGTAGTGAATTTTACACAAGGTGAAATGTCGATGGTAAGCCTCGCGGCATAACTGGGGAGGATCATGTCCTCTTGGCTGTTTCATCCAGATTTTGTATGCATCAGCCAAGTACTCTTCAGATAATTTTGTCGTCTCCTTTTTGGTGGTGATGGAACATATGAAGAACTACTGCTTTCGTGACAATCCATTAATGGTTGACTTCGATCTCGTGGTGATTCTGTTCCTGATTGTAATGGTGGATCATCGCCGAAATCACTATCTATTTCCTCATCCTCACTGCCCTCCTCGTCTATCAGAAGTGTGGTAAACTCTTGAACTACAACCTCTTCTTCAAACAGCTGCTTTTTAATCTGTTCGAAAACTGTACGTTCTTCTCTTGTTGGCGTTTCGTCCGAAATGCCGAAGAAATCCACTAACAATTTAAGGACCACAGCTTGCATAACAAAATAACCACTCCCACACGCGTTTAATTATACACTACACAAATAACATTTTCCCTTGTGTCTTCTCTTTCTTCAGTAAACAATAATCAAAACAAACTACTGCTCTCTACACCTTTCCTACGTAAACAGACCTTTCCAAACCGTTATAAGTATTGATGTGTTAAATTCCACCACATGTTTTGTCTTCTATTCTAAAGCGCCATTGTCTTTCTGTTCTTCAATAATCAGAAAACAACACAAATGAAAAACGCCAAACATGCACGTAACCATTCGCACTCGCGACTACTATACATCTAACAGACCCGGTTCCTTCTCCCGTCTTTCCACGATACTCCTATTCCTACTCTTATCTGCTAGAGCCAACAATACCTCATAGTATGTCAAATTGTGCCGCATGTCTTTCCTTTTTCAAAAACAATCACCTTGTTTTTGTTCAAACATAAGCGAAAATCAACACGTGTGGCATATTAGTATTCGTGTAGTTTTCTAATTGAGGCACCACTGCTTGTCAGAAAATTTGTGTTCTTCTATGTTGTTGTGGTTATGCTATTAATACTACATTTGCATTCCGTCTATTACGCATTTCATGCATCATTTTCTACAACTGGGTCAAGACATCAATTACATAGGTTGACCATGGTCAGCATGTGTATCTCCGAAAGTATGCAGCACTTCACCGCCTGACTCTGCTATTTTGTTCTTTCCTACGGGTACGTTTATATTAACTGATATATAGTTCTATTTACAGTAAAATTATTCTTATAAGTTGGCAACACTTTTTGGAGGAATTTATTTGTCAAGAAGATGAATATTAGAAGTCCACATGCGATTTCACCGGTTGATAATGTTGCCAACCTATTATAAAGTTGAAGTATTTCAAATGGCACTACGTCGGTTTATTGCATATTTCGTACATTATAGTAATGATGCACATCATATGTAAAGCACAGCCCGCAGTGTTGCAAACTGTAGAAAATATACAAGATTCAACCATGACAATGTCGGTTCTCCACATTGAACTTAATATAGTGCCCTTAGTTTGCAACACTGCACCACCAGACTTTGCTATATTTTTCTTCCTTACTAGTTTTAAATTTTGTATTAATTTACATATAGTGCAATTTCAAGCAAATACATTTTATTGTGAGTTGGCAACACTGCTTCATGGATGGCAACACTGTTTATACATTTCGTTATTACTTTATGTAATTATTAAGTTCTTACAGTTTCATTCCGATTGCAAAGTCAGGCGGTGAAATGCTGCATAATTTCGGAGATCCACGTGATGACCATTTTCAAGATATTCAATTTTAAGTTGCATACTGCCCATTATATAATATGTTTGACATTTCGAGTTCCAGGACCCCTAGCTCCTCTGCCTATGGTCCATAGCACCTTAAAATTTGGTGATCTCCATATCTTATCATGCTCTATCAGATGCGCTATGTCTGCAATTCATAAGCGCTACAACCACTATGCCCCTTCCTTGTCAGTGGTGTTCTAACTATGATAGAGAAAGATTGCTGATTCTATCTTTCTTTAAAGTTTAGTTCACTAAATGCGACATCTTAATAGAACTAACCAACCTTTATTTGAGGTTGTCACAGATTGAAGATAATTTTTCAACTAGTGCTTCATCGTTATCAGTTTTAGAAGATGAATACAGTTCTCATCATGATTATGCAGAAGAAAGTGAATATCTTTTAATGGATAATGAAAGTGAATCTTCGCTACGTGAAAATGTAGAATTTCTTCATAAGAGAGAAAATTCTTGTCCATGTGTGAACAATGTAATTTATTATCAGTGTATTATCGAATCTATTCAAAATTGGGAATGTAAGAAAAAATTCCCATAACTGTGTCCTTTCTGTTGTTACAATATTCGTAATGAACACTGTCATGAATGTATTAACAGATCTTTAACTAAAGAATACTATGTAAGGAGTCCTACTTGGCAGGCGATGATTCATCCTATTACCTTTTTCAAATTTACAATAGTTATCTATCTAAACATAAAGATTTTAATAATATTGAACGATTTAAATATTTCTTGTGTATATTACTTTTACATAAGGAGGAAGTAGTGAGAAATATACAAATTTAAGAAGAAAATAAAGTAAAAGCTAATACTAATTGAAAGTTCACAGGAATTATCTTTCATGTTTTAAAGACTTTTTATTTTTAATGTTTAGAACAAGTTAGAAAAAAGTATTTGAAGGAATTTATAACATAAAATGAACATAATCTCTGAGTATATTCAAAATAAATTGCAATCTATGTTAAGGACTTTTGAGCCTTCTACAAATTTATGTATTCATGTTTTTCAAAATATTTATGAATTTTCTATATAGTAATCAAGAAAAAATTGCTATTAATCAAAAAACATACAATAAATAATGCATCTTGCGTAATACATTAAGTCACCAGTAATTCATTTTATTATGGTAAACGTTTAAAATTAATTTCGTATTCAAAATATGTCTAAGCCTTCTTTTTTCTAGAGAGAAAATTTACGAATCGCAGAGTTCCTTCAATGCTGAAAGGATAGACAGACAGATCAAATCTGAATGTTTAAAATTAACATTCGCTGCAGTGTTTTATATTACCAGAGAAAACTGTAAATATATTCAAATTTAAAACTCGAAATGACAGTTGATCATGTACTGTTATAAACATTTTAATATTAGCTACCAGGTTTCAAATTCAGGAAATGTTTTCTTTTTCAAAACGCCATTTTATAACGCGTGTACTTTTAATTTCCTGATATGCGTTCAATTAAGTTTCTCCCATTTGTAAAGGAAAGTACTAACGAATCTGCAATCACTTCACTAGATTAATTTACATACTGCCTACTTTCTAATCTCCATGTACGACGGAAGAAGTGCTGCCACCAGGCGGAGAAATCATGAAATAGATCCTGAAACCGGTAGCTATTATTTATTTTCACTTTATGCACGTGATAAGATCCTATGAAGACATTTCCGTTAAGTTTAAAGTAGAACAAAAGAGTTTCACACATCAAATTAATTATTAGAAAAAAATTTCCGTCTCCCCACAAAGGCGTAGTACAATTTTCAACAGCAGTTTATTTTCTTCATTTCACCCCGTTAGCATCCCAAAATCCCACTCGGATCAATGATTCCGATCTCTGTCTAAAAAATATCTGCATTAAAACTTTGGCTGTGTGTAGCGCAACGACGGTTTTTTGTCGTTACTTTAACTTACTAACCTTACAGGTTAATTTGTAAGAGCAACGAAGGACTTCCCAAACGTTTCCTAGCCTTCAGAAACCGGGTGACGTTTTTCGGTATGAATGCAAAGATTTTATATACCGTACTTATGGTGCAAATAATTACAATGAAGATTTGAATGCCTATAATAATTTGTCTCTGACAGGTCAATTCGAGCGTCCTTTAAGTAAGCAATAAGTTTCCTATTTCTAACGTAAACTAACCTAATTTTACCTAACCGAGTCTGATTAATAAACATAGAACAAACTCTAAATCACTCTGAACCAACTTAGTCAATTTAGAACTTTCAGATCATTGAAGATAACGTTTAGAAAATTTTGCTTTTTCTGTACAAGGGCGCGAATGAGAGTAGGTTTCTTACGTAAGCAGTTTCATGGTCTTACTATTCCTATGATTTAGTTTGGTAACTCTTTAAATTAACTACTTGTGTTATATGGAGCTGAATATATTTTATTTGTTACTCTTCTTGCTTTGGAAGTACAATGTAATGCAAAATCAAGGTGTTATATGAGTGCGAAGTTAAAATGATGAAGGGAGTTTGTGTGCGTCCTTGTACTCACATCACGCCTTGATTTTACCTCACGTTCTGCATTCTACTCTTCCGAAATAATGAAACAACATTTGAAGTACCGTACGTTTAAGGCCATATAACAGAAGTGGATAATAGAGAATTACCGATTTTTTCATCAACTAACACTATGGCTTACACCACTCACAAATTCATCACCGCAGTAGAAAACATCTGTCATTGGACTCTATCCTGGGCAAGTTCGAGGTAATTTTCATAACGAACGTCCACCATTCGTAGATCCCTTCTAATACTGTCATCTTAACAACGTCTACGTCTTCCCAAACGCTATGCCCATGGAGGGGAGAGAACAACCTTCGTATTCCTTTATCCGAATTACATCGCCTGCCCATCTTAACCGTCGTAATTTCATTATTCTTAGAACATTGGGGCAATCGTAGAGTCTGTAGGGCTGGAGTTTATATATATAGCCTATTCTATTCTTTGATCATGTCGTCCCGTATCTTTTTCAGGGCTTAATTTTCAAAGGCTTGCACTTTATGTTTGTGCTCCAACTTTCACTAGCGTAAAGTATTACTGGCATAATATCCGTTTTCTATTTTGTCAGTTTCAACTTTTTTATATTATTCGTGAGGTTAAAACCATCTGAAAGGATTTGAAACACGCCTTACCCAATACTAAGGAACTTTTTATAGAATGAAAAAAAGTGTCTCGACGTCTGTTTCTGAAAGCCAGGGAATGTTTGCAATTTTAATTTAAATACATAAGAAGTACATATGGGTCCTTCAAAGTCTGACTTGGCTAAGACATCAATTGCTTTAAGTAAATTAACACAAGATAAACAAACCACTTAAAATAGTCCACCTTTCATACTTGAATGTATTAATTGACAATAACGCTTTATTACAAGAACTTGTAAAATTTTATTTTTATCTTCATTTCTTCTTTAGAAGTTTAAAGGGATAATGTCCGTATAAATTCCCTTTATAGCAGTAAATAATCGGCATCTCACCATCACATACTAATTTCCACATTATTACAATCATTATTCAGCTTGCTTCTGTTTATGGCTACGTGCGCAGTCCGTCGTTGCTCTTACAAATTAACCTGTAAGGTTAGTAAGTTAAAGCAACGACAGAAAACCGTTGCTGCGCTAGACACAGCCTAAAATTTAGTGGTAACATTTACTCAATTTCCCTATCTTAGTCTATTATGAGTTCAAACTACCGATATTGTATCTCAGAATAATGGCACTATGTCAACTAGTAAGCAGGAATGTATGTCACGCCCCAAAAATACCATTGACGGAAAGAAGAGTCCTATAAGTCATAGTTCCTTTAGAAAAGTGTACTTCTCCGCTAAGGAAATGACGTCAATGGTACTATTTCAAATGTATCAGACTCACACTACAAATAAGCACGTGCTAAACTCTATTATATTACGGTTTTATTTCAAGTCCCGCTTGGATCCGTGACTTGAATGTCTGTCAAAACGTCTACATTAGAACATAGCGGTACTGAATTCTATCTTAGTCTATTACATTTTCAAACTACTGAAATACCGTCTCAGAATAAAACCACTATATCAGTAAGTAAGCAAGAATTATGTTAGACAGTCTGTGAAAGAATACGGTTAGTATTAAGAACAAAAGTTCGAGAATGAATTTTCTAAATTATCTTCAAAACTTCCGGCTTCATTATATCAATAACAAACAATATGCCGTAAGCACAATGACAAATCTAAAGTAGATTACTAAACAGAACTGGTTCTTTAACAGTTAGGCGACAGAGAGGTTAAAAGCCTCTCAATTTTTTTAGAAGTGAACAAGGAAGAACATCTCTGTAAAGAGTTATATTTTCAGGTACGCTGGACGGACAATAATTTCAGGTACATTAACAATTTCAAATTATGATTAAAATAAATAAATAAATCGCATCACTAACATATATCAGGGCTTTTTCCATAAGTGGCGGGGCTCAATTAATTTTCAGAAATAAAAATTTAGTGTGTTCTTATCAAAGTAATGTGGTCAATAGGAATTATCACACTCCAGACCAGGGACGAAGCCGGGGAGGGAGAACGTTGAATTATTATTATTCATTTCTTTAAGGAGGTGACGAACATAAACTTATAAAATATATTCAAGTAAAGGGATGAAACAGAGAGACCTTACTTATTTTTTCAGAAATTCAAAATTAAACTATGTCTGCAAAACATCTAAAATATAAAATTTAAAAATAATTCGTGTTCTCTTAATATAAAATTTATGTATTCTACCATTATCATAAAAAAAATCTTTCCATGAGAGGGCTCACCGTAGAAACACTGTTGAACCCAGGGGGTACTTTATTCTTTCATAAATCCAAACTTAATTAAGTTTTAACATAAAACAGTTTATCATTAACATCTATTTATAAAAGCATCTTTCTATGGAAGGCTCACCGCAGAAACATGGCCGACTATGCGGATAATATATTTTCAGTAATCAAAATAAAATTGCCTGGATATAAAATTTCGCTGAGGGCACCTAGAAAAATCTTTCCTTAAACCCTGTCATTACGGGATTGCTGACTTACGGGAAAAAATGGCACAGGGAAATAATGGCGGAAATATTTATTTTTTTTATTTCAAAGAAATAACGAAAATTCTTGAATCCCGGTTGCATCAACATAGCGGCAAGTTAGGGCTAAGTATATTCTTCAGGCTGCGGGGAAAATGCCGGTTCCACGAATATCAAACCTAGGTGACGTAAAGACTGAAAATTCTGGGGTATTGTATGTTATACAGCCTTCGGGAAACTGCAGGGTTATTTTAATTTAAAAGTTACGTGACGTAAAGAGGCCTCGAATGATGTGGCCTCAAAATGGCAGAAACTTAGGTTACATTTATTTATTTATTTAGGAAGAATACAACGGGCGTATGACCAGTTATGGTATTCTGTAAAAACTAAATTACAATTTAGTTTTTGTATTACCAGGAATGCTTAGCAAAATATAATCAATCCATACTGTCAATAGTATCAACAAAATATAAACACAATATATATTAAACACAAGAGAAATACATCACAATATAGAGCCAAATTTAAAATTAACATAGCTAATTCACATGGAGTAATAATGCATACGTAATATATGTAAGTTAATACTATACAATGTAACAACACAAAGTAAATATACAAATATAGATATAAGAATAAGATAAAACTGATAATACAAATATAATTAAATGATTTATGATTCCCTTTTAGGCTTTTATGTGCCCATCGTAAGATTTATTTTTTGCCACGTATGTTTATAAACTAGGACTTGCTGTAGTAATTTTCCTTGCTTTAGAATAATTTTATTAAATTATTATGAAAACTTCTTTGGCTTTGATTAAATATGTCTACCTCTTTTTTCATTCCGTATAATTTATTGTACGAAAAGCACATTCTCCAAATTGGTGACTTTTTCAGAATCTCAGTTCGCTCTTTCCTACAGTGGAAAAGGCCTTTGTAATTCATTCGGGTTCTAGTATCCGGTATCCGAAATTGGACTTCAGAGATCCAGGATTATCTACGCAGTTATGAATTAATTTATAAAGAAAGAGTGAGTCAGTAATGATACTCCTGTTCTCCAGAGTAAGGAGTTCAAAATTCTGAATTAGGTTTACATAATGTTCAAATTTAGGATAAAAGCCAGTCGTTTTGTACGTTAGGAGTCTGAGGAATTTAGATTGAGTCTTTTCTATTTTCTGACAATTGATTTGAGTGGTGGGATTCCAGATGATGGATGCATATTCAAGTTTCGGTCGAACCAATGAATAATATAACTTTTGGTATGCACTAGTCATTCTGAAGTCCTTTGCTGTTTTATAAATAAATCCTAGAATTCTGAACGATTCTGCTGTTATATTGTTTACATGACAATTAAACGTTAGTTTAGAGTCAAAGATAACCCCAATATCTTTCATTATTTCTGGTCTTGGTAAAACAGTGTTACTGATTGAGTAATGAAACTGAATAAATTTTTGTCGTCTAGTAAATGTAATCGAAGTGCATTTTTGATATTCAAGTCTAGTTTATTTCTGTGACACCACCTATTTATACTATCTAAATCTACATGTAATCGATAACAATTTTTAATTGATTCAACTTTAGAAAATATTGTAAGATCATCTGCATATAATAGTTTCTCAGAGTTTACTATAGTCAGGGAGGTCATTTATGAATAATAAAAATAGTAACGGGCCTAAATTTGAGCCCTGAGGTATTCCTGATGTCATTTCGAATTTCTTTGATACAAATTATCTGTAGAGAACTGATTTACGCGATGTTGTAAGTAAGATGAAAGAAGTTTGACTAGGTTTTCCGTAAAATTGAAGTGCTTAAGTCTGGCAAGTAATATACAATAGTCTACTGTCTCAAATGCTTTGGCAAAATCAGTATATATAACATCAACCTGACCGCCATTATCTAATGTTTTAGCTATAAAATCCGTGATTATTACTAAATTTGTAGACGTTGATTTGCTCAGCATAAATCCATGCTGTGAGTTTGATATTACTGGTCTAACGTGAGTTATGATACGGTGATAGAGACAATTTTCAAAAACTTTAGCGAACGCCGAAAGAATTGTTATTGGTCTATGATTTTCAATTTCTTTTGAATTACTGGATTTTGGGTATTAGGCATACTAAAACCTCTTTCCATTGTTGTGGAAATTTGCATGTGCGTAATGAAAGATTGAATATTATGTGCAACGGATATTTCAAAAGTTCCACACATCCTTTCACTACATAAGAGGGCACGCCATCTGGACCAGTTAACTTTTCAGGTTTTAACTTCCTTACTGCAACTTCCACCTCTTTCATACCTATCTGAGAAATCAACAGATTGTGAAGTATATTACTTGCATACATACAGTACAATCTCCCATTTCCATTGTTTTGAATTCAGTGGAACTTTGTCTGTATATGGACCGAAAATAGGAAGCAAAAGTGTTAGATATATCCTCATTATCATCGATTGGCTTGCCATTAAATGAAACCGGACTGGTAGAAAGATGTCTTGATTTGCTTTTCGCAAAATTCCAAAATTGACTTCGATCAGCAGCGACTTGATTTTCGATTAATATATACAACTTATATGCATTAGCAATTTCTTTCTTTGTTTCCTTGCGAAATATATTAAATTCACTTAAATAAAATTGATTATTTAATTAAGAGTTCTTATACTTTCTACGATAATAGACTTTAAGTTTTAGTTTGCTAATTATTTCTTTTGTAAACTAACACGGATAATTTTTCGTTGATGGTTTTCTACGTGGTAAACTTTTATCAAATACACTGTAAATAGCAGAACAAAAGTATTCTGCTGCCTCATTTACATCTATTATGTGTTTGAGACAGTCCCAGTCTACTGCACGAAGTTCATGATACAATATATCAAAATTAGCTTTCCTGAAGTTATAACCGGTTAAATTACGTTTAGATTCATATGGGAGCCGGGAGCTCTCATATGGCTTAATCCAGCATTGATTACTGCTTAACCGTAAATAAGAATGACAAGCGGCTAATTTCCAATTGCCAACTCCAATGGCATATTTGTAACATGTCCGAAAGCTAACTCGAAGAACCCAGGATCGAATCATAGTATGTTTTTGATTATTTTATATCAAAAATAAAAGAAATAATATCAAAAGAAAAATAACTTGCTCTTCTATATATGACCACCCCCGTTGGGCTAGTCATTAGCGTGTCTGACTACGCACTGAGGGATCCAGGGTTCGATTCCCGGAGCTTCCAATGATTTTTTCCAAGGCGTGTGGGTCTGGAACGGTGCCCACCCAGCATCGTGATGCAATTGGGAAGCTGCTATGAATAAAAGATAGTGGCGATCACAGTGAGAGCTTCGGCTCTCCTCTTCCAACCCGTCTGGTCAGTGTGGGAGCAGTAGACCAACTACTCCCTTCGGGGAGA
>JAGDQP010025310.1:0-27043 GCA_022664845.1 Lepisma saccharinum | reverse complement strand
ACATATCTCGGTCTGCTGATATCCTCATCCATGTAGCTCGTGAAAAACGCCTCCAAACCCGGGCATTTTGACCCTCTGACTTCCTGCAGGACTGACCGCTGCATTCCGTTCTCCTGGCAATGAGGGCCTCCGAGGCTGTTTCCTTGCTTTTTATTCATAAAAATTAGGGACACCCAGCACAGATATGTAGAAAAATATGTTCTTAAGGCCATGAAACTTTGCAACGGTGAAGAAGCATTAAAAAAGAAGATAAGGCCGATAATTGACATGGGCGAGAAGAATGGGTATACAAAACAGGAAATGATTGCATTGTGGAAAAAAGTTAGATCAAAAACCAAATTCAAAATAAATCTGCAACCAACGGTTGATCAAAATCCTACGGAGGTTAGTTAGAACTGGGATACCAGGCTTCAGAGGTACATCCAAAAAAAAACTACAAAGGCTATATAAATGGTTCGGGGTACAAGGGATTTTGAAACCAAACATGAAATTACACAACGTTTTCAATGAACACACAAGGGTAACAGAAACTGAAGAAACAGACGGCATATAGGAAATTGAATGGTCTTGTTGCTGTGAGTTAAAATAGTGTTTTGTTGAAGTCTTATAAATTCATGTTTTGGCTATACTGCTACATTTCGTTTAGTGTCTAAGAGCGGTTGTTTCGAATGTTCTATCGTTAGTTAATTGTTTTTTATATTGTAACTAATCAATAATCTGCTTGACGACATATGATTACTTCTAAGATAGAGATCCGAGTGTCCGGATGTATTGAAATGCATCCTCGTGCCTTCATCATGCTTATGTCCTAAAACAGGATGGAAATACGAACGATCGTTCCCTTTTCAAGATGTTATGATGCAGAAATGTGATAGAATGTACGAAGAGAGAATCTATACTGGTATATGTCTATATATGCGATGAGATGTCCAGCTTGCATACATATATTTTTTTTTAATCAATAAAGAAGTCTGCCTGTCAAGATATGAGTTATCCTTCAATCCAGATACTTAATTTACAATTCAATGGTTATGGTATGTCACTGAATAATTCTACATAAGCAAACAAGTTACATCTAATTCAAAAGCCTTTGATTTTTTTAATTTAGGAAATAAATTATAGCACTTGTCAGAAATCTTATATTGATCAGACTAAAATAAAAATAAAAACAAGGGTTAAAGAACATCAAAGATGCATAGCAAACCAACAGACAGCTCAGAATTGTCACAACATGTAATAGAAAGAGGGAATCATATAGTGGGATACAAAAAAATTCAGTCAGAACACAGAAAGAACGAGACATCTGGGAAGCAGCTTTCATCATTAAAAGAGGAGAAATTAATAAACAAAAAATCAGGGAACAATGGGGAAAATTGTTACGGAGGGAACGGTGAAATTAGAAATTAGTAACTGGCAACACTGTTAAACCACTGTATTGTATATAGATGTTGTCATTGTAGATAGGGTAGATCATAGCTAAGGAAGCTCCAGCGAGTGGGGCGAAATATTCTGGAAAACAAATATTTTCTACAAACGGTGTATTTTATTAAAATATTCAGGAAGTTACGATGAACACCGTAAATTTTAGGAACTTTATTAATTTCTACAAGGTTTAGGAAAAGAATCAACTGGTACAAAAACCATATATGTTACTTCTAATAATAAAATTTTTAGCTTACCTGAACATGGGATTGTTAAGCTCCCTATTCATGATCATAGCTTCAAACATAGGACCTTCCCGGACTACGAACTCTATCATGCGGTGAATTAGGCAAAGAAGATTCCTGGAAGGCAAGCAAATCATCGAATACCTTCTCCCTTCCTTCCCTGGCCAATTCATAGTTAAGTTACTTCGGTAGCAACTCCAAGTCATGCACAGGTCAACTACCAATTCTTATATCTTTCGCAAATTAATGAAAAGGATTTTAAAATATTTCTCGGTTGACTTTTTTTATTCGCTTTAGTTGTGCTGATGGTTAGGCCTGACTTTCCTGCAATACTTTGTTTTTTTTTCTATAATATTACGAATCATCACAATTTATTTTACGATAGTTACTCCGATTCCACACAGGGAAGAAAGGGACAAACAAAAGAACACAGCCTGAGCACAGTAAGAAATTACCCCCGCCCACATCTAAATTAAAATTATACGAACTACTTTTAGCATCAGAAACTGATAATACACTGTTCTCTACAAGAATATTGATCATCATTCCACGTAGTTCACACATGCACTCAAGAATAGCACTACCAGTTTAACGTAAATAAGATCTTAACATGATTTAATAGATTAACTTCTAACCGAATATATACTTGCATGCAAGGCACTTAATAGTTATGAGATATTTACTCTTGGTATCGATTAAGATACAAGCTAATAAAGTTGTTGACACTCCTGTGCTTAGACAGCCAATATCAAATTAAGAAACATAAAGCGAATTTTCAAGAAAGTTCAATAAGTAGTAATAATAATTAAAAAAAGAAAAAAAAACACCTTAATTTACTTGCGTTTGTACTAAATATACAATGCTTTATCGCCATTCAAGCCCCCACGGAATTGTATCTTACAAATCGGCCTTCGCGCTGCTGTAATGACTATTCAAGGGCATGAGCAGTAACTAGGAAATTTTGAGCCGCATGACACATGCTCTCCAAGCTGAAAGCTCAGTCCACATAGCTGATGGAAGTTCCTTCGGCCAATTCCTGACTGGAAAAAGTCCACTTTCGTCGTCGTTTACTGTGCATGTAGCGCAAAGCAGGAATTCCGCCATGATTTTCTGTTTGGGGGTGTGGTGTATAGTCAAAATTTGCACTAAAGTTGGGGAGAAGGTGACACCCTCCACGTGGGGGCTGGCAGAATCACTGGTGCCAACCTTTCCCTTGACTTTCATGCGGTAAACAACTGTTTACCGATATGGGTAGAACATTTAAGAGTACAGCAGAACCCTTTTCTCTTTAGCAACTCCAATTGTTTCGGTTACTACCTTAATGCTAATGTACTATATTATTAAGGGATACCTTACCCACTTAAATTGTGTATGCAGTACAGAACACCAAAATACAGTGGAATCTCTGGTTTTAACTGAATTGAATTAGCCTTTACTGCATTGAATTTAGCATCTATTTAAGTACAGCTATGTCCATTTCCCTCTATTTTCCATTATCGAGTCTTATAGACGAAAGCTAGCCGTTTTTAATTGTATGAAGTATCAGGCACGTATCTAGAATTTGGTTTTGGGTGGGGTCCAAGGATTACCCCTGAAGCTATACTATTTCTTCAAAAAATTTCGGGCTTTTTTTGTGGGGGGGAGGAAGAGGGTCCGGAATCCTCTAAATACGTGCCTGTGAAGTATCTACGCCTCTGCTACAACGTCCTGTACACATAAAACACTTTTCTCCTACTTTCTCACTGACTTGTTAGAAATATACTTTACAATAGGAAGTCTTCGTAACTACATGGCATATTTGCTGACTGCTTGACAAAAGTATCGTAACTAAAAACCTAACAGGAACTCTCTGGTATGCTTTGTTTCAAGTCCAACAAAGGCTAACCGTCCAGAACGCTTTGTACACAGGAAATAGTACTAGGAAATATACATTTTGCCAGGAAAAAAGAAAAACTCTACTATTGTACTCTCACAAAAAGAAACAAGACATATCGAGAGCAGCAAAGGTAATGCTAAAAATGCTGTTTCTGTTCAGCCTTGCCAACACAATCTTGCGTACTGGTGTGATTTTAGTCTAAATCTTGTTGGAAGAATTATATTATAACCTATATAGTCTTAGCCTTTCGAAATGTATGCAAAGCGCGTTTACGACAGAATACACAAGAAATACTTTACTTATGGATTACGAAGAATATGCCAAGAGTTAGTATTGCAGGTACTGGGAATGTAATTCCTTATGGGACATTTTTCGATCATTACAGGAACAATTACTTATAAGCAGCTCCGAATTTTATACGCGGCTCAATAAATGTTTATTTTGCTTAAATGGTTTATCTTCAAATTATAGACGCATTAAGTAATTCTTTCGTTCAAGTTTGGCATTATTTTGCTCGCTACTCAGTCAATTGTATTCTCTTCAATGGTGACCAAATTTCAAAATTACCCTTTTATTTACACAGGAGAATCAAGAGATACTTTTTACAACAGAATGATGGTAAATTACTAAAGGAAAACATTCAAAGCAGTTCAGTCATAATCTACATAGTCACGAAAGTATATCAAGATCTTTTAATTCTGTTAACAATGTGTACAGCAGTCTGGCCGAATGCTGAGAAATTTCGTGAAGTACCGTCATTGTTACGTTTGTCAGGTTGTGTGGGTTAAGACTTTACTTTTATTAGTTTCACATTCCAGTTAAATTTTATCTTTCGATCGAAAAATAAATAAATAAGAATTACTGTACAAGTTAAGACAACCGGTTAAGTTCCTTTTACAAGCGTTCAGTTTATCTTTTTCATGTTAAAAGAACATAATAAGCACTCATCCACCATATGGTGCCAAAAACAAACCAGGTACGACATATTATCAAGTGATTCGTAATATACCAAGTTGACTTAGTAATGTATTATTTCCTTCCAGCACTATTTTCTATATTATTTTTCCAAGTTAGTTACCGGTAGACAGAAAATGGCGCACAAACTATAAAAGAACCAGAATCCCTAGTATAAGGTACGAGAACTATGAGACTTAGTTGCTAAAAACATTTTACAAATTACCAGGATATTTACTTAACGAAACTAAACCTTCAACAATCTTCGTACCATGATGCACAGTTCCATAATATTTTGATGTCACTACTTGAAACGTTTAATGTCAACTGCAGAGTGGGTCAGTTGGTAGAGCGCTCACCTCTGTTGCTAGGGGGTCGTCAGATCGATCCCTGCTCATGCCATGTGGGTTTTGTGGTGGACAAACACCATGTGCGTGGGTTTTCTCGGGGTTCTCCCGTTTCCTCCCACTTTCTTCATCCCATCATCATCCATACGGCCTGAGCCAAAGTTGCCTAAAGGCCTTAAAATAAATTCAAATTCCGAATAGCTCAGTTGCTAGTGTTGGCTTCTCATTCATTGGGTCATTTTTGATAGAGGTTTCAACTGGTCTCGGAATAGCATCAAGCAAATACTGGGATGATACTTCTAATAAGACGTGGGCCGAGGTCTTCCCATTGCTATAATTATCCTTATTGTTAAATTTCCAAATTGTAAAGTGGCCTCTCAGCTGCACTTACACAATTTATTAAAATAAATAATGTAATTCTCAGTTCTCTTGTAGTTTCCAAGATTGGTATCTGCTATCAATAATGCTGATTATTACTTAAATTCAGGAGGTAACGTGTCACTAAAGCTACTAGGTCTTACCTAGAAACTGACGTCCTATACGGTGTGTGCACTATTTTCTTTAATGAAAACTTTCGGTTTATTATTATTCTTAATGACAGCTTACAACACAATTTAATAATTAGTTAAATGACTGATAATGCAAAATATTTCCAGAACTGAATCCATGCTAAATCATAACTATGAAGAACTGCTTTGAAGGTATGGTTAGGGCAAAATGAATTACTTATTTTAGTATCAGATCCCCTCCCTGCCTTCAATTATCAATATTTCTTTCCTCCTTATGTTTGGTTAGGTCTTGATGAAATAAATATATGAGAGTCATTTCAATGAGGATATGGGCAAACTTTTCTAATTCACTACGTCATGGACCGAAAAATTGCAATACCAGTTTCCGAAGCATTCCAACTAGATTAGAAGATATTCATGTCAGTGCCTCGGCTAGTCCTTAATCGTATGTGTTAATGTGGTTCCCAATATTTTCTTAATGGACTTCTGACGACTTCAAGGTTCCACCTCTGGTAAAAACAGAACGCCAACCAATACTGCTTATGATATCAATGGAGCTTCGGCTCTATATACGAATATAATGGAGTCACCCAGTTGTCTTTCTGGGAACCAACATTTTTTTTTTTTAACACAATAACTACAAGGTCATTTTGAGTAATGCAAAATATTCTTTAGGACCAGAATCACCAAAATCTCTTATCTATTTTATATATTCCGACAAATTACGATCGTTAGGTAATTGTTTTCGCCTTCACGTCGTAGAAAATCTCCTCATAAAACATCTCAATGAACACGAAGATCTTTATAAAAGAAGGAAGGAAGTAATGTGCTATAAGAGTCAAGAAGGCGATGTGAAATTTAAACCAGGTGTAGTGTAGGCAGATGCGAAAATTCGAATTTTTAATATGGTAAGTTACTACGTTTTTGGTGATGATATGTGTTTTCTATTTCAGCGTTCCAATCATATAAGAAAGGAATCCATGTTTTATTTACTTAACTTTGGACAACACGACGTTCATTGCTGGACAAAACAATAAAATAATAGTAAAAACTCGTTTTTAGATGGAAGTTTTATTTATGGCCATTAGGCATCTAAGGCCCAAAAAAGTAAAAAGGCAAGGATTGAACTCTTATGAACTTCCTTCTCTGAAAGCCTGTGGGGGCAGCATTGCAATTTCGTGCAACGAAAAAAAAAAACCAGACATACGGAGATAGTGCTGCCAACTGGGTTCCTTTACAGACCGGCATATTTGCGCATTAGAAATTTCTCTAACACTGACGTTCAGCCTAGGCTATGCGCTATCGAACTATGAAGCAACAAAAATACGATATATATATATATATATATAAAAATACAACGTAAGCATATATTTTATTTAAATTGTTCCTATCTCTACTTAGATCATAATATGATATCGATCAAGTAGATACGTTTGACAGCCCAATCTGCGAATCTCATCTGTTAATTACACGATATAAAATTACGTTATTATTTAGTATTTTGTGAGCCTTTGCATATCCCTGACATTGGATTGGAGGTTTTTAGCATCTCTACCTAATCTTCTGTAACTTTAATCTTCAAGACTTTTGGTCATCCTATGTATGTGTTACCACATCCAAAAGACATTTCATACAAGCCGGAGAGTAAGTATTTTCTTTTTTCTTTTTTCATACTTTTCGGTGGATATATTGTTAGCGTAATATGATATTAAGTGAGGGCACATTTGAAATTTTATGTGATCTTGGGGTATATCGGTAGTTTCGATTTTGTAGGGTCGGTTCATTTTTATGTTTTGTGATGAAATTTCTTACGGTTTCACGTCAATCTAGTATTCCCACAGCGGTAAGAACAAAATTAAGTTCTTTGTTTCTTACGTCTACAATGTTTGAGTGATATAAATGACATTATCTAAGAAATTTTTCTCTAAGTAGGCTTTGGTGGTCAAAGCCATTCTACTCATCCTTACACTTCCAAAACCTACTTTCTCAGACGGAATTAAGTTTCCAAATAGTAGACCTAAACAAAGGAATTGATTTTATTACTCTTACAACATGAAAAAGTACAAAATATAAAAACGATTCCCCCCCCCCCTCCCTTAATAATACATAAAGATCAAACAAAATTTAAAATGTGTCTTCAGTCAACATTATATTACGCCATCATACGCACCGAAAAATACTGGAAAACTATTCACAAAGTTCAAAGGTTATTTTACTAATCATCTACATTCTTCGGGCATACGAATTTTCTTGTCAGTGTAATACGTACACTCATGGGCAAAAGTTTGTACCCAGTTGTACAATTTCTTCTCTGACTGAATTTGGAATGGACTAACCGTCTTGTGTATGGCTTCCTATAACGTAAAAAAAATAATAAAAAAACTTTTTAAAGACATATTTTTCTTAAATAATTCGTACTAAAAAGTAAAAAAATAATTTTGTTTATGCATGACTAAAAATAAAAACATGGGGCGCTCTCTCATATACAGTCACTTTATAAATTCTTGAACTGGTGCGCCCCATGCTTTTCTTTTTTAGTCATGCATGAACAAAATTATTTTTTACTTTTCTGGTACGAATTGTTTAAGAAAAGTATGTCTTTTCGAGTTATTTCGGAGTTCGGATACTTTTACTTTTCTCAGGCTAATATTTTGTGATAAAAATTCTAAAGGGTTCTGCAACCAGTGAAACTTATAATCGTTGCAGGCTAGTATTTATTTTAGTATAAAGAAGTCCATTAAAAAAAAACGCTTTTGAAATATATGAAAGTAATAATGGAATATTGTATTGTCACCCGACTTACGTAACTGTGCAAAAATTCATTATTGTATAACGTAGGGAAATTAGTTAAATTAACGTTGCAAGATTTGAGGACATCACGAAATATTGTGACCTAAAAGGACAAATGTAAAAAGGGTGCGATTTTCTGCAAGTTACAATAAAACTACTTAAATCGATCACTCCATTCCAAGGTTATTTAGAGAAGATATTTTACGATTGCGTACAAACTTTTTGGCGAGGACTCTACATAGGTATGACCATAAGAAACCGAAAGACTACAACTGAATTGAATCGAATTTTATTTATGGTCTTTAGGCATCTAAGGATCAGACTGGGATAAGGGAAGGAGAAAGGATTCGGGAAGGTGTCGGCCAGGATCTATGTTGAATGTACCATCCCAGCATTTGCCTGGTGTGTGTGTGTGTGATGAAAAACAATGGAAACTTAAGACTAGAGTTAGAAAACATATTCACAATGCCAAAACCTCCAATCAGGTTTATCTAAAACGATTACAAAACACCAATCAGAACGTAATTTCATCTCGCATCATCGACATATCAATTCACACATTGATTAGACTAGTGGTGCTCCTTCCTTCGACACTTTACTGGAGTACAAAAATGAAAAGAGAGGAAACAAACTAGTAACCTATCAAATCAAAACTAGTCACTTTCCATAGGAATCTGGCCATACTGCACATATCTTGTTTAAATTTCACATAACCTTCCTGTCTTCTATTTTCCTTTCCCAGTTTTTCATATCAAAATTAATGAAGACGATCACTGTGTCGATCGAAATCTATTATAAGGCAAATATTGTAGAATATCCAGGAGTAACACAAATCACAGCGAAAACAAACTGGAAATGAACCTGACAACTTCTGCCTTATTAATCAAAACGTAACCCCGCGTGGCCTTTATCAAGGACCAGAGTAGCATACTGTTACAATCATAGATCACAGGAGAATTTGTCCATACCTCTCTTGAATGACTCTCACACACTACAGAATGCTAAAATTACCAACTAATTAATAAGCTAGAAGCAGTTTCGTAAGCACGATGTGTTAGAAATCAGTAAATACATATGACTAATAATTGCCACTTCTGATTCTTATTTCACTGTTTGGAAGAAACATGCAATTTTTTATTTTCCCCTTCCCCCCCTCTCATTGTTTTCTAATACTCATCTCAACTAGTCTACTGTGTACTCACAGAAGTGGGTGGAAGTACTAACGAGAGTGTAACTCATATGCGAACAACCCCTCAAAGAGATCCGTATTATTTCAGGAGTAATTTCTGTAAGCGTCGATTTACCTTAGTAAAATTGGAATTAACTCAATTCACACACATACAACATTATTTTTAACACTTAATCCTTAAAATGGTTTGACAGTAAGGCACCTATTGAATGAAAGACGTTCTAGATGAAACAACAGGACAATCCAATGTTATTACAAAGAATCACATTTCCTTCCTTTCACAGCCAGTTCAAAAACCTGAATCAGCTGAATTAATCTTGCACAAATTCTGGGACATCTGAGACAAGGAATTGGGGTCCAATGAAGCTTTTACTACTGTTGGCGTTACCAAACTACCACGGCGAGATTCCTAGTTCGTATTTTTTTTCTTTTCCAGTAAGATTGGCTTCACAGATCCTACAGTGATGCCACCTACCGACTAACATGTTACTGTGTGCAATTTTAAGTAGGTGCATTTTTCTTTAATGGTAAGAAGCAGGTCTATCTGGTACGATTGTTTCAATTTCGTAGCTTATTAGAAGGAATGATCAATAAGATCAAAATAAATAAAAACTTGCACCAGTAAAAAAGTTGAATTCCGATAGTTGCGAGAGATTCAACAGCGGAAATTTAAAAGCCCACCAAGCAGAAAGGACGACTTTCTATCATCACATTGTAACAGAGTCGCACCGTGTCGTGGGAAGCTCAGATGAAAAGAGCTGTGGAAATCAGTGCCCTGTGTTTTGTCACACTGTTTTGATTCTTTGATATTGCCCAGTAAATCTACGCTTATATCAAATGCTTCATATTTGTACGGATAAATGAATATAAAGTACTTCTCCGTTATTTAGTCAGGAAGTAATTACGATGAATTCACAATAATTAAAGCAGTAGGGCATATATCCCAGGTATTATACATTCCAATTATCCAAGGTGAAAAGGGGTATCAACCACACCATGTGTTAATGAAGAACAAGTATGTTCTTGGCTTACAGAATTCTCTGAAGGGTTGTTCGTTTAAGTAATAAAAAATATAGACGAGAGTCACAATTATGTTGAGGTTAAAGCGAGTTCCTGCTTCTCTGACGTTCTCCATCTTGCCAGGGAACTGCCGGGCATGGCCGCATCCTTCATCGTCTGGTCTCCTCCACTATTCTCCTGCCTGATTCTCTCTCTTTAAGACCACTTTCCTGTTTGTTTCTACAAATTTGGAAAATCAAACTACAACGCATACAGCTTTCACAGAACCCAGGAGCTAGCTTCCTTTTTCTACATGATACAACTTATAACAATAAGAGATACTTTTAAAAAAATACGGTAAAAGAAGGAAACTTCCATTAAATTTTTTTTAAAAATGTGAAAAAGATTTTTTTTTAATGAAAATGTTTTTTGTTTCAGGCAAGAAAAAAAAGTGACAATGTTTCCACGGTGATATGGGTAACAGAGTCGCCTTGGGTTCTGTGAAATCAACTTACAAACTTACCCAAAATTGCCCACAGGCAGAAAACAAGAGAGAATCAGTGGTTTACATTACCTTTCGGTTGGGATAACCACTTTGACAACTGCCTGGGATAAAATCTGCGAGGAAAGCAGCACCAACCATCAAAACAACATCACTTTTCACATTCGTTTCTACATACTAAATTTTTATACAACATTTTATTTTGTATATATAAAGAGAATAAAAAAAAACAACAACAAACAAATATCTTTCGTTCATAATATTACAAGAGAAACATTGTTAACTAGCATCTAATTTCACAAAGTAAGAAGAATGAACACACACTTATTTACATTCAATAAATATATTTACTGTTGTGTTCTATTTGTAATTTGATCCTACTAGAAATACTTGTACTTTTATAAATTGCAATATGAGTATGTTAAAGAATGAACAGAAATTACTGATTGTATATTTTTAATACGCACATATTTCAGTTTATATAAGTAGCTGTACCACCACATCAAACAAACAGAAGAACTACTTAAAAAGGTATGATCATGATGATGATGATTAGACTAGAGAGTAAAGAAAGATGTCAATGCTAGAAACTACTACACAAGTGTTGAGGAACACCAATGTAAGTCATATATCTTCAGAAGTTAAAAAAAAAAAAAAGTTTGGTATTTTATAACTTGGTATGTTTCACAAATACATATATGGACATATATGACAGTTTCTTTTTCTTTTTTCTTTTAATGTATAAATTATGAGAATGAAAGATAGTTTGAGATTAGTTCAGTTACCTTTTCAAATTCCTCCTTCTCCTCGGGGTCTGAAGGATAAGGAGCCCCAGGTGGCGGAACCTAAATTTACAGCAACGATATAGTGAATTATTCTCATACAAAATACACAAGTCACATCCAACCATGAGCAGTCAAAATAGCTTTGGAGGGTACAAGTCAAGAAAAAAAATATATGCATATACAAAAATTGAACAAAAATCTCAAATATCAAAGTAGTAGATAATCCTGTAAAAGGAATTAAGGTGGATAGTATTGGTATTTTGATGGCAAAGGTAGTTTTAGTATTCTTTGGAGTATACCCAATTCCTTCTAAAGTGAATCACCACTTTACCCTTTTTCACGCGTTCTGGTTGAAGCTCGGGATATGACAGTTAAAATCTAACGTACGGATACTACGACTTCTAAATACTGCTATGAATCATGGTGAAAGGACGGCTGGTGCGATTCTTCAGACAAAAGGAGCAAAGAATAAAAGGACAGAACTAAATTTCGGAAGCATGTATTCAAGACACTATAAATTCGAACATACACTGAAAAAAATTATACCAGGAATTTCGTAACGTTGACAAATTGCATTTTCATTCCGAACAGTGCAAGTGCAGTTTCAGATCTGCATATTTTACGAGTCACTTAACTGTCCCGAAAGAAAAAAGTACATTTTGACTCTTCGCAAATCACATCCATACCGAATTCCAGCTTTGGCCACGAACTACGAAGCATGTCATGATGACGCTTAGCATAACTGTGATCTGTATCTTCAACTCGTCCACTTTTTGGGCAGATCTGAGACTCCTGTCCTAAAACTCATAATTATATGCTTCATAACATAGGACAACAAATCTGGAATTTCGGTATGGTGCGATTCCAGTTTCTCAGACAACGCACATTTAACAGAACTTTCTGGGCTGTTCTTTTACACCGTGTTTCATAAATCAGCGGAAAGTTAGTGGAGAATTCAGTATGGAATAAAGACCAGCGAAAGAGGGAGAAAGTGTATGTAATGAGTTTAACGTTTCGACGATTCTGGAATAGGAATTGTAACCAAACGTTTTATGTGCGTCTTTTATCGCCTGAAGAAGTTCGGTCAGACTGGGTGAAATTGTGTCCGTTGTTTATTAGGAATGTGTCCAGATAGACTATTAAATTTGACACAAAATATCGTACAATACACCATGTGAGAATTTCCTTACGGAATTTCAAAAGACTGCGAACTGATACCCTCAAGCACAAAAGATTATAAGGGCAGAGCTTATTATGCTTATTCATTAAGAATATTCTGGAATAATAAAACAAAAAAATAGCATTTTCAATATGCCAAATGTACCGCAAAGAGTGCAATAGTTAAAGAGAAGTTTGTACCCACCGTATTCACCTGACCTGGAACAACTCGACTGCTTGTTTTGTAAGCAAGCATTTCCAATGCTTTTAAATAAATAAATCCACGGATAATAATACTTTCGATGAATACGCCTTTCACGGAATGTCTCTTTTAAAATAGACAGGGGACATACAAGTACTCCTAGCGTAGGAAATAGAAAGGGTACTTGAAAAGTTGTTGATAATAAGTATCAATTCCAAGCTTTGTAAACATATCAGTCACCTGATACGAAATACAATATATTTACGATGGCACAATTAGTCAATATATAGAAAAATAACGCCAGTGCAAACCTGTGGTTCTTTATAAAGGTCTTTTACTCTTTTCAGGAATAAATCTATCACCAAATGCACAAAATAATTACCCACAGTACACGATCAACGTGAATTCCGAGGATGGATAACACCCACCATCAACATGTTCCAAGATCATAATAAATCTTTTTTTTTTTTTCTTTTTCAAGAATCTGAGTTCGTACAAAATAGAATACCGTAATAGTAACTATCTGCAGTTTATCACACACAAATGGAATTTGAAGAGGGGTGGGGAAACAAAGCCCTTTAGAAGTGTTTGGCTTTAAGAACTAAGCACATGACTTATAATTACTTCAATAATGATAGAATTCGCAACACACTTACTATATACACAATACAAGAACAGATAAAACAAATATCTTACAAAGTGCTGCAATTTATAATTAAATAGAAATTGACTTGCTCAAGATATACGAGGCTGTATCAAAAAAATGCCAGACAAACTCTGTAGCGCGGCAGTACAGGGTTACGCTTGCAGCGAGAGTGACCTGCAATCTTGTGTGCCAAGTGACATCGCTGTGTTAACATCGGGAGTTGTTGAAGTGATGCTTTTGTGACCACGTGGCAGCAGAATATTGCAGGCAATTTGAAGTAACACTACTGTTTTATATTGAATGATAGTTGAGTTTAATTTCAAATGCAGCCTATATTATTATTATTATAGTTGTTTGTAACCAGGACCAAAATTCTGTTATTGTAAGAAATATTGTTTATAGAAAGATCTTAAACTTGTAATGCACGAAAAGCAAATCATATAAATGTATAGAACATAGTAAGGCTTCGCGCGCGCGTCCAACGCATAAACGAAACCTTATGCTTCCGTCGTATACGACCATCTCCAAAACGAAACTGCACCTTTAGGATTGTCTGCAGAAACCCGTCCAACACACCAATAACAATGTATGGTTGATCGTCCTCCGACGATTCGCACTCACAAGTTTCCGAATTCACTGCGCATTTTCGTGGGGTTATGCTCGTGGAAGGTCTTTCAAATCGCATTTCGTCTTCAAAGAACGTTCTTCCTCTTTGGAAGCGCCTGTGCCACTCATAACATCGCATACGACGACTCACTGCCTCATCTCCATAAACTTGGGGAAGCATGTTCAATGACTCCGTGGCTGATTTGCCCAGTAGAACATAAAATTTCACGTTCGCTCGTTGTTCCACCTTTCTGTGGATAATTTCTGTCCATGATGTACTCGCAGACTACCACACACAAACACCACGATAACAACTCCCGATGCGAACACAGTGATGTCACTTGGAACACTGCATATCAATACTGCAGGCCACTCTCGCTGCGAGTGCTACCATCTGTTGGCGCGCTACAGAATAATCCAGGAAATTTTTGATACACCCTTGTATATATACAAGTTATTCATTAACAGTTTAAATTGACAAAAGTAATATTAGAAGAAATCAATGACAAACATGGTACAAATTTACGAACGTCAAATTGAAAATGGTGGCGTTGAATCAACTAGTCATATGAGCTTAGTTTTAATGCAAAAGTTGTGAACGGATACCGTGCAAGGCTAGCAAAATAATGTACACTCAGCTTCATAGAAAATGACAGATGGAAAAATTCTCATTCGCAAGTTGCACAATCTGACAATACCTCCGACAAACGTGGCAAGCAAGACAAGTTTATTTTAACCTTTAGACGCTGAAAGGACAATACACATCATAGCTGTCTCCCTAACTGACCCAGGAGGATAATTTAGGTCTTACATTAATTCTGACGGAACTACCTAAATGAAGAGATATATTTTATCGGCCAAGGGTGTAACGCGAGGAGCAAATTTTGAGTTTTCCCCCATTCGCTCGTGGCACAAGTGATGTACAAACATGAAGGGTGGGCTCAAATTGGAGACAAGGGATGACATTACTGATGTACTCATTTTTGTCAACGTACTCCCATGATTCATGAGGAGGGTGGGGACAAAATTGGTGTATTTTGGGGGAGCGAACGGATGTAAAAAATACACTATATATTATCTCCTAATCGCTAGAGACATTAGTTAAAAATGGATACTGATATACCTTTAGTGGATTGGTGAATTCGGAGGGCGGCCCAGAGGAGGAAGAGGGGGAGGGGAGGGAGGAAATTTGTACAGAAATTTAGACAACTGAAAATGCATTTCTTTTTCTTCTTACTTGAAGTGTTTTGTTTGTGTTATATGTTATACATGAATGTGTTGGTGAGTTTTTGTCTGCGTGCAGTAAATGGCAGTGTTACTAGCACACGATGTATCCCACCCCAAAATTAAGTTTATGTTCCTTTAAAAAAAAATGTCTACAAACTGGGTACAATGGATACCAAAGGTACCTCGTTTCACTCTGCATTCCATAAGCTTTGTAACAAGGTATCATTTATGACTCTCGGATAATTGGGGGCGGACACAAGGGCTGCCAACGCAAAGGACTGCGATTTCCTTGAAATCTCTGGTCGCCGTCTAAAGGTTAAATCTATATTGAATATTGGCTTTGTATAATATGCAAGCTAATGCCGTCGGTCATTTTCTATGAATGTAAGTGTAGTTGAAATGAATAAGCTCTCACTAATAGCTCGTCCTGTTGTTTTAATCCGCCCTCGAATTTTCATCTAAGTTTTAAACGCAAGAGAGGAAACAGAAACAAACAGGACAGAGTGAAACAGAAAAACCCTGTATATTTACACAATATATTAAAATCCCTTATTTCAACAATTTTTTTAATCGTAGTTTTTTTTTTTCTATTTTACGCTGCCGTTTCCTTCTCATCCTTGCACTTTAAATTCTGATAAAGATTCGAGCTCGAATTGAAACGTTAGTGTAATAACAACAACAACTGTACAAGCTATTACTGGGATCTTACCCATCGAAGTACATTATTTTTAATACACAGGGTTTATGACTATCACTTAGTCGTAGTGATCGCGGTTAGTACGCTATGATTCCACAAAAATCATGTTGGTAAACCAAGACGAAATTGTTTTCCTACGGCGTTAAATTAAAAATACACCTGTATTTCTACATCTACACAAGTATAGGCCTACATTTGCAAGTTTTCGATCAGTTGTGCTTTCCGACATAGAAAGCACTTCGGTCAATTTTGAATTATCAATGCTTCGCCGTAACTGCTAAAAAAAAAAAAGCATTTTGATACGAACACTTTTTATGAGGAAAAACTATCTGATTAAGTCCTGCCGTCACGATTAAAGCTGTTCTAGAACGAAAGGAAAGATTTGGCAACAGAACTAGTAACCGTAAGTTTTATTGTCTATTTGAAAGAGTTTTAATGAATTGGGAAAATAAATTGGACGAAAAAAAAACAACAACAAAAAAAAACAGTGTTTTTTTAACGTACCATAATAAAAAAAGTACCGGTACCGATTTAAGTTCGTACATGGGTAGGGCTGTCAGGAAGTACCAGAAAGTAAACGCTAGATGACTAGATACGAGAGCCCGTACAGGAAAACTGTACGGTCAGACACGAACAACAGGAAATGACACTAATATGGGATGTATTCCAATGAGAGATATACGCGTTGTCCATTCTTACTATACACTTCCTGACGTCTGGATCTTACCTGGAGATTATTTCGAACCACGTACTGCCCTTCAAGAGCGGAACAACAAGTATTATCATGTTCCGAAACATAAACTCTCTTCACTAGAAGAACTAGCGGGCTGCATACCAGGCAAGTTCCGAACATGTTACTACGGAGGTGGTCACGTGTTTTAATTTCTAAGTGTGTATGCAGTGCTCATAAACAACCACAAGGTGTGAGAACTTTTAACTGTCTAAGACATTTGGTTTTAAAGAAGCGGGCCAAGCACCAAATTGTATTGTCAATATGTGCAATATCGTACTAATAAAATGTAAGGAAGGGTACTGCTGAAGTATGAACAGACCTATTTCTATATTGGTAATTCTTTTCGAAAATAACTTTCCACAAGAATCCACACACTTTACTCATTTAAAAAATTTTTTTTTTCACTTTCGCACATGATTTTAGAAATCGAGACTGGTATCAACTATGATCAGTATTTAATTTTTTTATAAGTTTATTTTAGAAGAATCCTATTCTCCCAAGAATTCGTACGAGATGTCCCGCACGTGACCACTACATAAAAACAGTAGCTAGATATATGACGAGGACATATTGTCAGAACTTGTTACCACATTGAAAATAGTGAATATTACGTCAGAGTAGAATACGGTGTAGAAAATAGACTTGACAAGAAGTCGTCGTCTCCAACGAAAGCAGATATATCGTTCATTTAAAAAGGACAGAACAAAACACTCCATGGAATTTATGAAACAATGTGTGCTATGGACGATTTACCTACTAATGATTAGTCGTAGTGGTACTAATAGCAATAACAGTTATAGTAAGACGCTTAGTAATATTATATTTCTTGTCTCCATAGGTGTAGAAGAGTCATCACACGGTACATGGCACCGTATGGCATGAAAGAATATTATGGCAGCCCAGAAATGATCCCAAGAGCATTCTGTATCAAGTTTCCAGAGTAGTCTGACTCAACGAAAGAATTTTACGATCTTACTGTGATAAAGAGACACTGACTATTAATACGTCTCTAGACTAATAAGAACGGTTGTACGAATACAGCATTAAGGAAAACAATGTCTTTCATCTTGCCAACTCTTTGTATTAGCGAAGATATATATATATAAAAAAAAAAAAGTCAGCAATACCGTAATTTAACTGCAATTTTGTCATTAGGAAGAAATCAACGGACACAAGTACTAGGTAAATTGATTAGATTTAACACAGAACTAATGTACGTACATCACCACAATGTAACAAAAAAATCACACATTAAAACATTTTCCATGCTAGTTTCTTAATTTCTTTGGTACCAAGTATCACTTCAGATCATCTTGATAATTTTACTAATTAACTGATTTACATACAAAGGGTGTCTCAAAATGACGGGAAATTTTGAACCGGAGATACAGAAAAATGAATAAATAGTTGAGGAAATAGATTTTAATTATAGCAATGAGTGGTACAGTGGATGCCATTACATACCGCTGAAGAAATGGGTAGGTTTATGTCTTGAAGATGACGACCATTTCTGCGCAAACATTCCTACAGTCAAGGGACATCCTGCATAGCTCGACGTAACATGTCGAAAGGAATCTACGTGAGTTCCTCATGGGGTCCCATCTTCGGTTGTAGCACCTTGTTTTCTTAAGGTGACCCACAAGGAGAGAGAGAGAGAGAGAGAGAAAAAAAAATCACGGACGGTCAGGTTGTCGGCGACTGTTGGGCACCATGGGATGTCACCATATCGGAAAATTACTTTGTAGTCGAACAATGGCGATGCGAACCACTCCACTGCCCCATGATAACTAAATGGAAAGTGATATCTCTCGTACAGAGCCACCTAGCACGTGCTTTAAAATTTCCCGTCTTTTAGAGAAACTCTTTACTTGACTAGACCATTTTCGTAGTAAAATTAAAACTTATTTTTTTCACAAAGAAACATATTTTGACGTTATCACGTAGTTAAGAATTTAAGTACTTACAAAGATTTGAATCGCTTCGGCAACTATTAACTTCTCAGTTTCTATATTGTCACAATTTCATTTTTGCAATAAAAATCTTACCTTTCCGACAGATAGAAGTTGACTTTCCTCCTGCAATAATCTACAGAGGCCGTGTTCCTTCTCCAATGATCCATAATGTACTGGTTATTGCAAAGTGATACTGTTTCGTAATTATTCCGGCAATAGTCTAGAACACGTTATTCTTGTTTGATCCATAAATTACCACACTTTGGCGTTTTACGAGGGTCGTTTTTGTTGTAGTGGCAACATAAAACGTGTTAGTTAACCTGGTGATGGTTCCAATACTTCTATGTATTTTACTGTCGCTCTACACGTACATGGCGTTCCAAGCATCATTTTTTTGACGGTGTTCGAAGAGGACGCCCTACTACAAAGAATAGATGATACTAGGAATGTCACGGAAGCCTCTCTCTCATAGGAGGAGGTCCTTTACCTTCGGGAACAAATCAAAATCGCATGGGATCATATCTGGTGAATAAGGGGAATGAGGTTGTTCGAGTACCATCCCATGTCACTGTTGTGTAGGACAATGGGATCCTATTTCAGGCAGTGAGAAAAGTATGCAGCATTAACTGTGTTCTCTTATGGAACTGTGTGTGCAAGGGTGAGTCTTTTGTAGTCACATACCACTATGACCTCCTCCGCGTTCTTTCTGGGTTGACTCACATCCAGCTGAAATACATTTATCCATGTAGCAACAGTTAGATATGAGACAGTAGCCACTCAAGATCACCTTGAATGCTTGTATGACAATGCCGCGCGTTTCTTCACCGTACCATTTGGAACTTAACAAATGTCCATCGCCCTTGGCGCGTGAATATTAATTTGGGTAGTCACACGCACACAACTGCTTCGGTATCACTAACCCGATTTTGCACTGCAAAACTAGCACGTCACCAAATGTACGAAACACTGATAAACATATCGCTGGCCCGTAGTTATAGTTTCTATCAACAACCGCTTGGTGGCTTGCCACTACAAAAACGTTCCTCGTAAAACTGTTTCCACAACGCTTTCATGTGAAATTTCACAAAAATGGCCTTTCTTGTATAGCTCGTACCAAAATTTTGGCTGCATCTTGTGAAGAAATAACACAGCACATAGAAAATGTTATATTTTCCGTTCCTATACAGGAAATACACAGATGACTAATCCTTCATTAGCATTTAATAACATAACACCAAGCACAGATAGTATTTAATAACGGAATTTTTCCGTGTGTTCCGTTTTTCAACAGAGGGTGAGATTATTCACTGCTTTTAGGTGTATTATGAAGATTATTTTTTCCAGAGGACATTATAAAGAAATTCTTACCACATCACTAAACTGAAGACGAAACACCAGCCACAGGCACAAATAACATAAAGGACAGCCAAAAATTCTTGCAGAAACTGTGGAATTTCTCATAAACATGGAACTTGATATATTTTATTACACTCAATGGACACGTCCCAAAGAACGAAATGCATCAGGGCTCAAGAAATGCATAATATGGATAGCTGCCATATTCTGCAACAAGGTATTTGATTTAACATGTAAGTGGATCAGTACCTGAATTGAAGTTATTCACAACCATGCTGTCATTGAATGATATTCAAGAAAATAGATATAAAACCGTGATACATCGGTAAAACTTCGTTCCTTAGTAGCCAATGAAATCGGCCAGTCTCAATTCTGCAAAGTGTTATGTTTCTAAACTCTCCACAAACAGCTGAGCCGTAGGAGGGATTCGAACCCAGAAGCTCGGATACGCTGGCTTCCAACTACACGGCCAGCTTGTGATATCCGGAACAAAGAAGTTAATTGTAGTGTTTCTAATTAGCTCTTCCTGAATTAGTATATAGTCTTACAAGATCCATTCATATAACAGAATTCAAACTTGAGTCGATTTCAACATTGGACACTTAAAACCATGACCTAAGTAACACTGCTTTAAGAGATCTAAACAAATTGTTTCAAGAATGATATTCCTATCCTTTCATTGAAAAGGAGCACATGTTATATGTGATGTAAAAAAATGGGGTACTCGTATAATTCCTAATGTAAATGCATCAACTACAGAGAGTATAAAAGGAAGTCCGATACACTGTCAGTTTCTTTATTTCTCTCTAGCAATAAACACTTTTAATAGGAGTAACATTAATTTACAAAACATCCTTTCGAATTCATAAATGCACTTTGTAATTTGTGAATCACCACGAGATTTGTAACCTTTTCATTCTAGCTGGAAAATAAATGTCATTCTACGAGAAGGCTTTCTCCTACTTTACGTATCAGCTAGGAAAATTGTTGAAAAATTACACTTATTTCCTACAACATTGGGAAAAGAACAGTCCAGAACTTTCTTATAAAGTGAGGAAATATACGAAGAAAAAGTAATATCGCAAGTAATTTGTTTCCGAGTAAATTCCAGTGCTTAGTCTCCCGAAATGATCATTCAGTGAAGAACGTCACATAGCCTGCTCACTGATGGAATAACATATGATGTTGAAAACCCATTATAGAAAATGGATCCTATCATGAATCACCGTTATATTTGGATTTCACTAGAAATAAATGTGAAAACACTCTAAGAATGATTGCAATTTGTCAACCACATAGTCAAGATTCCAGCAACCCTGCCGACTCCAAATAATACAGAAGGGTTTCGTATAGAAGCAAAATAGTATACAAAAAATATGTTATGAAAACTGGCCAACATTTGAAGAGAGAGAGAGAGAGAAACCTCGGATGTTTTTATTTCAGAAGATAAACTATTTTAGAAAGTCAATTAGTGACAGGAAACTGGATACCAAAATTAGAGATGCGAAATTCTTCGTCAGCAAAAGATTTCTTGAAGATTCGATCGGAATGCCCCGCGTGTTCAAGTTTGCGTGAAGATCTTTCAACTGCATCATGTGTTCAGAAAACTCAAAATTCTAGATGCTGTAAAAAGAACTCAATCAGTTATGCAAACAGGTATAATACAATATAACAAAATGAAACACAAAGTTTTTTAAAAAAATGTTGAACATTCATCCCCAAAGTACCTTGTTTCTGTCCCTTTTGTCTGGCTGGGCATTGAACGGCAGTCCAGATGGAGGCGGAGGTAATGTCAGCTCCATCATTGCTGGCGGAATGTAAATAGGATGCGGAGGAATAGGCACAGCCTTCCCCCAACCTAGTTTCATCTCATAGCTCATTACTTCTTTTCCTGCAGAAAGCAAACACTACAGTGAACATAAACCTTCACGACAGCATACATTAGTCTATTAAGTGGATTAACTCACCTGGGCTTTTTTTTTTTCTATATCTCAGGAGAATTTCTAAACTATATTTGATTCCTACAAGTGCTGTACTAAAATAAAACTGGGGACACAAAGCAAACTTATACAGCAAAATTAAAACTATATTACCAACATGGCAAATGTTTAGTTACACAATTTAAGTATCTGAAATAAAAACACTAGTCTGTCCACACCAATTACAGAGTAACCAAATAAAACCTTGCTTAACATCCAAGTCATTAAATGACTCTACACGCACGATATTTAGAAAAAGAAATCCAATACTTTACAATAATCAATTACGTAAACATGTGCTTCAAATTATCCACTTTTCAAAACAATTCAATTCAGACAGATATGCAGTTCGGTTATGAAAAAACCTCTGTTTTTCTCTGTGTTTATTAGGTGATGACTACAATATTCGTGAGATCTTACAATGCAAAATTGTAACTTCTCAGAAATGGTAACTGTTTTTCCTTATTTAGACGGAAAGTTAGACAAATATATCTATAACATGGGAATAGCCTGCTGTTCACGGAATTCTTAGGGAAACAAGTTAAAAAGGAGTATCGAATAAAACGACTTACAATTCCATTTTTATTGTTATTTTTAGGTAAAGTCAAATACTATGTAAGATTAACTTTAGCAGTAATGTAATTAAAGATAAAGAAATGTCTCAACAGTCAATTTGTAGGTTCAAGGTGGAACCTAACTTCTTTAGATGATTATCACCAAATTTCAGTTAAATATGTTAATGAACGCAACTCCGAGGAATAAGGATTACTATAAATGACTCACGAGGTTTTTCCTCAGTCACGCAAGGCAAATGCCGGGATGACACCTTCAACATAGGCCCTGGCCTTCACCTTTCCCCCTCCCCCTATCCCGGCCTGAGCCACACATACCTAAAGGCCACAAATAAAATTAAAAAATAAATGATTCACCGGATTTCAAAAACTGCATTTTCAAAATTAGTACACATACAGTCATGACTGATGCACGAAAAGAAGCAGAAACTCACCAAGTTTTCATGTGACCGCACGAGTCTACCAGGTGGCACCTGCTGGAAGCATGATGAACTTCCGCACAGCTGGATCGGGCGTGTTGGTGAGGATGACAGCTCTGTTCGCATAACTGCCTAGGTCTCCTGATCTGACGCCATGTGACTCCTTCCTTTGAGAGTATGTTATCTATTACATCCCACTACAGTCAACAAGACTAGTAAAGCTTAGGAATCGCATCAGTTCCCTTGTGATGAACGTGGACAGTGAAATGCTACAAAAGGTATGGACAGAACTTGACTACCCCTTGGACGTATGATTCACTCATATACCATTTGTTGTGTGTGAGGAAAACTTGGGGTTTCTGCTTCTTTTCTGGTATTAATCATTACTGCACTTTTTAAAATACAGTATTCTGAAATCCGATGAATCATTTACAATAAAAAACAAGGGTTCCATTAAAATGGTAAGCACACGCACACTGGTAACTAAACCCTTAGCAAAACTTCCCCTCGCTTACCAAGCTCTAATCTACTATGATTTTTAAACATTCCATTCTTCTGTTTTCCTTTACACGTCAACTAAAAAGATGTTGAACCAATATCAATAATTCTGTCAGGAAACATATCGATTAAGGATATACTTTAAACACAAATTTACAAAATGAAAATAAACTGACCCTCAGATTTATAATGTACATATACGAGAAAACGTTTCTTCAGCTTTCATGGCATCAAGTGTTCATTTAAACAACCAGACTAAACCCATTAAACACGAATCTATACGTCAACTTCAAAAATCAAGATAGGGAGGGAATGAAGACTGTTAGTGTTGGCTTCCATAATGCTTAGCTACAACGCTTCAGCTGAAATAGATCTGTAACCGAAATACAATATACGATAAAAACTGTTCAGATAAAACTACTCGATGTTGACCTTCCATCTTGCTTCCTGTGATATTTTCTTCTCTGTTGGTAAGGTAAAACAATTCCTGGCCAAACAAATGAGTCCAGTTCGTTTTTCAAATGAACACTGTACCTCAAATACATATTTCAAGTTATATTTGGATTATGATTACGTCAAATCAAGTTTTATTTAAAACCACTTTAGAACACTAAACTTATTTTAAAGATTGACGTTCTTCTTCTCCTAAAATGACGTTACTTTTTAGTTCTAAAATTAGACGCACGTTTGCTATGTATCCCATACTTACCTGATCTTCTTACATCAATAATGTAATCTGCTTAAATTTAGTCACTTGGAAATATCGTTCATTATATTTTGAGGTGATACCTGTTTCTCAATAGCATATTACATGATTACAGCGTCTTTCCATATGCACACGCATAATAAAACTTATGGAAAGTGCAACAATCAGACTACACGCAAGCAGAAAAAGTGTTCAATACTATTTCCAGTCCCCTTATCAACAAAAGGGAACATATAAATAACAACACTGAAGATAAGATGACTTCATTTTAAGAAATAAGTACTTTACGCCAGGGACTTATCAATGTCTTCTTTACAGAAGGAGAAATATATTGGTGTAACGTGACAACTTTGTGTGTTACTAAAGTTGAAATGGAGGCAACTTCCGACTTTTTCTGTACATCAAGCCTCTGTAGGTACAGATACAATTAATATTAAAGAGTAAAAAGTATGTGACTGGACCGGGGATCGAACCCGGGACCTTTGGGTTACCGTCCCAATGCGCTACCACTGCGTTACCTAGTTGTGCTTGGACTTTCCTGTGTCTCATGGAAGGTGTGTGATTGGGAAGCGGGTCGACTGGGTGGTGCAGTGGTAGCGCATTGGGACAGTAACCCAAAGGTCCCGGGTTCGATCCCCGGTCCAGTCACATACATTTTCACTTTTTAATATTATGACGCGTTACTTTAACAGTGAAAAAGAGATCACTGGTTGACTTTGTCAATAAGAATTTTAGTTATGAAATGAATGCCACCCTCACAAATATTTCAAAGAAATTTCCAGCATGATTTTCTTGCGCTGAATTATGAGAATGATCACAAAATGAGAGATAGAAAAAGAACTGTGTACGTGGATGTCTAGCACAAATGCAAATCAGCTGCCGTAACAGTCGCTGCTGCTGATCACATATCACAACGGCACTTTTTGCCATCGAGCAGGAACAGGTGGTGACGACTGACAATTTTACATACGAATGCCTCACAAATTCAAATTCTGCCATGAACATATCTGGAATGTAATAAAATCCAAGTATTAATACAGACTGACAATAGATCACTAACCGTTCAGGGACTTCAAAGCTCTTTCCCCGTCCTTCCGATTCATAAAGGCAACGAAACCACAATTTCGACCTCTTGCTTTTTCTTCATCCGAGCGAGGCCACATTATTTTGATGCTTGCTAAGGGACCATATTTGCCAAAAACTTCCATCAACTGCTGTTCTGTAATCTATAATATGCACATAAAAGTGTTATTTTCACAGAGAAATCATTTCAAATAAGAAACGTTAAGTGCACAAGAAAAAAAATATGCCATCTATATTTCTGTAAAAACAAGTTACTTCTACTCTATACATAGCAGGCTGTTTTATCCAATTTTTGATAGTATGTCTCTTCTCAATGTTCCTTTTATTACAAATTATATAATACTTTTCCCTCGTTACAAACGACGCTCACACCCTTAAATTTACATTGATCGTTTGCGTAATCAGGAATATTATCAAACCTAAAACACGTGTTAAAAGTAGGACGAATTTCCGGAAACTATAGAGTTTGAGGTAGTAGAAACTTACTAACTCTGCACAGAGCTAGGAAACTGATTTTTATAACGCTCTTGTAAGCATAACTACCCGAGATTATGAATATTAAAAGATACAATAGCCCAGTGTTATCTATCAATATAAATTTATAGTGATAATACTCTCTCTTTGCTTCATCAGTACACTTTGTTAGCTTCATATCCTATTCAATAGGAAATCTTGTGTTCTCAGAAAAACTGTGTACACCATGAACATTTTGAATACATGTAATACCTATGTAAAATCTTTATCAAAAGTTATATTCATAAAATAGTTAGGTAGCAGGCGGGATTTTGCCTAGTGAAACAGGAAAACCTCAGTCAGCATGACTCGAAACTGCGTGCCTCCCCACTACTGATTCAAAGTCCTTGTTCGTAGTGATTAAGACAACGGGGATGGATGGACTTCTGTATGAAAATATCATGTACATCAAAAACAAGGATCGCTTTATAAGTATAAAATTCCCATTTATAAATCTAGCATACTATATTTATCAAATCAAGATTTAAAATATCAAATCATTTAAGAGATGACGAAGCTACGGATTTCTGACTGAAGTTCTCCAAAGTTATTTCCAAGCCATACCCACGAACTGATGGGAAGGAACTTTAATTAACATTACTGTGTGTTGACTGTTAATCCCTTTCCCTAGAAAGAAAGACAGAGAGAGAGAGAGCGCAATGAAGTTAAAAAGGAATAAAAAAAGCACTTAACTCGGAAGACCAATTGTTAACACTAAAAAAATTACTCAATAACAGGGATGGTCAAACGGATCCGAGTAAAGGATATCCGGAACACGAATATCTGGGGTATGGACACATTATCGTAGTCTTTCCTAATTCGTATTTTAGGAGGTTTGTTTTTTCGGCTACCAAACGATAAGTCTTCTTTCGTTTTTTTACCCTTCATTTTGAAGTGCTGAGAGAGGGAATGCAGGATATAAAAGACAGTGGCGATCACAGTGAGAGCTTCGGCTCCTCTCCCAACCCGTCTGGTCAGCGTGGGAGTAGTAGACCAACTCCTCCCTTCGGGGAGAGGCCTCATCCACTAGTGGATTGAATATGGCTGTGATTTATTATTTTATATATATATATAAAAT
>JAGDQP010025309.1:9253-27045 GCA_022664845.1 Lepisma saccharinum | reverse complement strand
AAGTAAATTTCATAAACAAAAATTACGGAAAATGTGGTTGGTTAAGTGACACTACTGTATTTATAAAATACATGCCTAAATGGATATTGTTTACTTAAATAACCATCTGATTTTGTTACAGATTACATAATACTTATTACCAAGGAAAAGTAACAAGTTATAGCTTCATGTTATGACAGTAAGAGCCATATCACTCCCAAGTGGTGGGTGGCTCCCAGGGGCATTGAAGTTTTGTATTCCTGGGATCCACCCACCTCTTGGGAGTGATTCATAAATATGCCCACAAGGAACTAAATACGACGAGATATTTGTGTCGGAACCTACAAGGAATGTTGTCACTTTAAGGGTTAAGGAGCTTGTCGCAGTAGCTTTTCCATACATCCAGAAATTTCGTCAGGTTTATCTAAAAATCTCTAGGTTCATTCCCAGTTATCCCTAGCGTTGGCTGGAAATCTTTTCCTAAGAATTTTATCAATTTGTATAATTTCTAATGATTTTTGTCTTTTAATTTCCCATTATCTCCTGAATTTTCTGCGTCAGACACTTTCGCTTTTTCTTTCTTAACTCGGGTTTACTGTTACATTTCTCCTTACTGTAGTGGTGTGCATTTGCGTAGGCTTTATTATCTAGTTATGGTTGCCTTTCTTGTTTTTGCTCCTCATGCAGCTGAATTTATTATTATTTAAACCAAGACTTATTTTTCTGACGTTTCTTCCCACCTACACGTTCTTCCGATGCTCCCTTCACTGTGACGAAGTACTCCCCACCTCTTATTCACCTGTATCAGTATCTTTATTATTATTAATGCATCTTCATTATTACTAGAGACGGCTAACATTTCCAACCTATTTGAGATTTTGATTTGGTGATCTGCCTTTACGCATGGACAATCAAATAGGGTTACTTCGAAATCCTGTTGTTTTGATCCTTTGCTTCCCTGCTCGAGATGTACAACCTTTACCTTACTTTTTAAAACTAACTTATTGTCGGTGTCACATTACGCTGCTCTGTGCGTCTTAATGTCCATTATGTTGAATGCCTTCATCCATCTATAATTACGTTATCGATCTGGTTTTGTGTTTTGCCATCTGAAGATGCTGATACCTTTGTGTTCAAAGTACGTACTCTTTGCTGTTATTTCTTTGTGTTCAAAGTACGTACTCATTGCTGTTAGATCTTTCGATACCGCGAAGAATATAATTCTTTCACCATTTGTGTTGCCCTCTTCATGAAGATTTGATTTACCTGCAGTGGCTCTACTCGGTGTTAAAATAGCTCAACAAAACTTTAATCGAACAACCTATCTAGCTCATGGTTAAATGGGTTATTTTCAGCTTACTCGGTGAGAGAATAGCCATTAATTAAAACTGTGTTGCCCCATCCCGTGTGTAAAGTAATGTAAGATAGACTTTCGTTCACGAACTCTATATACTGAACCACTGAAATGGTACTTTGCTACTTAATATGGAATTCGGTTCTAAGATTGTGTGACTCCGTTCCTCCGTAGTAGAAAGTGTATTGAGAGTATGTGGCCCTATTGTTAATAAAACTTTTTTTAACAAGTTTCATTACTTCTGGGAAAGACTTTTCATTGAGACATTCTGGTATATCTTACATTCTGTATTATTTCATCTCAGGGACACATTTTAACACAATTTATTGTAGATTTATCGTCACAATACTGATTCCTACGAAGTTTAACCTCTCGAGTGTGTCACAGTAAGAACTAATCTACAGTAAATCGAAAATAGTCTTCTTTTCATGCAGGAATTAATGTACTGTAATGAAGAGGAAATTTTGTTGTAATTATTTAGTGTATGACGAGTATTTTGTGAGATATAAGTCTCAATATCTTACCGAGAGTGGATCATACAAGTTCTGTTTACTAATATTTCATGTGTTTTGTGAAATTTATAAATTAGTACCCATTGTTCAGAACAGTAGCAGTCCCCATTGAGTTTTGTATTTCTTAGAGATAGCAGTGATGGCTAATTGACATATAAAATGCATACAAAGGACACTAAAGCTCATAGATTGGATCTGATAACATGTTGAGATACAGGTGGTCTGCCAGCACATAACAGTATGTATCAGCTACCATTCAACCTAAATGCAGGCTGGAGTAAATTTCCCTATCATATTCTTATGCAGTAAAATGCAAAATATTTGAATTCCTAAATAGGCTCTATTGTAAATCGTTGATGGAAAGAAATAATTCCGAGTGGAGAAAAGAAGCCATTCCAAATGTTAAGCAGCATGTTAGTTTCTTGTTATGAAAAGAGATACCGACAACATCAAGTTTTCAGCGATTGTCAGGCTGAAATAGATAGTAGAAGAGGATTTCCATAGTCTTTTCTGAGCACGTATAAGAGCTATGAAGAGGTTCAGATGGCAGAAGTGTTACATATTTTGATAACAGTGTCAGATTTGTTATTTTTATTAGGCCTCTATTTTCTAAGGTTTAATACCTTTTAATATATTAGGAATCATGTAAATGTTTAGTGAAGAGACGTATTTTAGGAAACGGTAAAGCACAATTTTGAATTTGTGAATTCAATACAGTATCATACATTTTAAAGCTGAAGTAATTTGTAACGTACTATTATCAGAGTTGTGTCTCAAATTGATTTAGGTAAAAAGTGTTAATAAATAATATTAAACATTTATGTAACAAATATTTTTTTTATTTCACTATTTGAAGAACATATACATTAAAGAAATATAGTTATACAACTCTATTTGATCGTCGTGATCTTATAGTAGCTAGTAGCATTTTCACTTCTTAGAATTTCTGTTGCTTTGTGCACTTTTATGACATATAAAATTTAAACAGGGGTAAGATGATTCATCTCAAGTGGAAAGCGTGTTCTAGTGGGAAACTTCATTATAGCCCGATATAAATAGTGAGTCTTTCAATGTACGGTAATAATACTGTGTCTCTAAACTTCCAATTTTATCAATGTCGAATTTACTTGTAGTCACAGAGGTCTTTGTTCTCTTCTAGCCTTGTTATTCGTATTTTCTTCTTTTCCATGTTTGCATTTCTGGCTAAACAGTACAATATATAATAAATATAATAAATATATTAAATATAATATAATACATCCGGAATGTTCTAATTTACGCTGACAGTGTCTCTTCAGGTGCCTCGTATATGATATCCCGGATTTCGCATAACATCCATGTTTTTAATGACGCATTTTCCTTAAAAATTTCATTCCTAGAAAAAATAAACGAATATGAGTTAATTTAAATGTAACATACGGCAATTATCTACTTCCAGTAACTACATGAGAAAGAAATGTTGAGCAAAATAATATTCTTTTGTTAAAACTCGAAACTTAAATCAGTCCATTGTATTTATTTAAGCTAGTGGTTAAAGCTGTATGTATATTCACAGTAGATGATCATCAAGGCTTAAGCACAATATTTGTATAGTGTTGATCCTAATTATCTGATCATGTTTAATTTACCACAGTGCTTGAAAACTATTAGAGTAGTTCCTACTACCTTTTGAACAGAATTAAATTAGGGAACATTCCATATGAAATAGGCAAAACATTAAAATAAATGAAAGCTGAACTATATTTTATTTTGTGAAAAGTTGCACATTCATTCCGTCATGTTAGCAGAGATGAAATATCAATCTGTATTTTGGTTCTTGTTACCATTCGATCGTTGCAGCAATTTTTCATCGACCATGTATGCCTCATTACCTGTTTAGAAGATTTTGCTAAAACCTATATTAAAACACGTGTAGCAACGTTATAAGGCTGAGATTTGTGTTATTGTTGTATTATAGGACTACACGGTCATATAAAATTGGTATTTCTAAGATACGAAGATTCGTAGGAATGTGGTGGCATCACTTATGACATGTGCGATTACTTGTTTGTGCAATTAGGTGATGTTTTAATTATTAATTGTAATGGATATTTTAACTTAAAATTTGTACCTGTATACGTATGTCAGTCTGTAGAATATCGACCGTAGTAAGGAATTTTACAAATATTGTATTTCTTTCTAGATAAAAAAATAAAATATGTAAAAATTTGCTAGAATTGAAAACTAGCCTCTTTTCAAGATCAGAAAAGTGATGTGCGGGACTAGATAAACGATAGTTAATATTGCTGTGGAACCCTTCGAATACATGCGTTTCATTTCGTTATTTACATAACTGAGTGGGACAACAATTTAAAATAGCGACAATTTCAGTTTTTCGAAAACTAGTCACTTTTCAAGATGACGAAAAGTGATGCAGAACAACATAAAATTCTGAAAATAATCCAGTCAATATAGCTTTTTGAAAGCATATGTTTTCATTTTGTTATTAAATCTCTTTGGTGGACAGGACAAGTTTACTTAGGTGAGGTCAGACCTGAAGCTCTTGTGCAGTAAGCGAGTGCGCTAACTTCTCGGACACCCAGAGACCACATATGCATTTTTTTTATGTATTATGTGCCGTATTATTTCAATCTATATTTGATTCTTTCTTGTTTATAACACGGATTCGGGGCAGAATCTATAGTTGACGAATTTCTTCAACTTAGATCTTCATCACTATTTATTTTCTTATACCAACATTTTAGAAATGACATTTTAAATTATAATTTCTGTGCCACTTGACTTATTTTTAAATAACAGGTGTTATATATTAGTTTGTTAGCGCAACCCACATAATTGTTATAATGGTGTCTATTAGTCACATGTTAAACAAATCTAGGCTATTGTTCGCACAATTGGATCTTTTCCTATTTTAGCTTTTAACCCACTCAAAGGGATTTAAATAACAAAACGAAAACATATGCTTTCACAAAGCAATATTGATTGGATTATTTTCAGATTATTATCTCGTCGCCTACATCACATTTTCTGACCTTGGAAAGTGGTAATTTTCAAACAACTTAACTTTTTTGCTATTTTGAATTTTTTTCCCACCCAAAGGGGCTTAAATAACAAAAATAAGAGTTTGCATACTTCAGTAATTATGACTGAATTTTTTTCAGACATTTATATCGTCCCCACATCAATTTTTGTGTTCTTGAAAAGTGAAGAATTTTGAATTCAAACAATTTCGGACATATATCACATCTAGAAGTAAATACAACATTTGCATTTAGTTACTACGGTTCATATTCTAAACACTGTACTACTGTTTCAAATTTCAAGTGAAAATATTCACTTCAAGTATATTTAGAACATTACCAAATTTGACCACAAGAAAACCCCCATATCAAAACGCACGCTCCGCTATATTGCCATGGAAGCTGTTATCTTACAAATACCAATTTTATGTTACAGTATAGTTCTGTACTATCACAATGGCACGATTCCCAGCCTGATGATTTTGCTATACATTTTCTAATAAGGTTTCAGCAATACTCTGTAAACGCTCAATGACGCATACATGACCTATGGAAAATGGCTGTTACGATCATATGGTATGAAGAAACAAACTTTTAAATTCATATTTTGTTCTCTGTAGACATGATAAAATGAATATGTAACTTGTCACAAATTTTACAAGTAGTGCAAGTTTCATTTACTTTTAAGATTTTTGTTGATTTCACGTGGATTGACCATTAGTTGATTATCTACGTTATTTAAATTTTGATCAGCTGAAAATCACTGATCAGAAATTTTTCTACAGTGGTATAGAAATATATTTTCAACCAACGTAATGTAAAACTTGAAATGTTGAAAGTACACTACTCTGTCTGTAATTGTTGCATTATTTTAACATTATGAACATTTGTGTTTATTGATAAACTGAAGAACAACCTTTTAGTGTTAGGCAAAGTCTTGGGTCCATGCATTCCAAGTTTCTCTTCTGGTACTCCCTAGAAACGTTTAGACAAAACTCGTAAAGTCTAAGAGACAGACAGAAAGAAAAAAATGTAAACAAGAATATTAACGTCAAAGAGTTGCTCTAGAAAACAGGTTTTATAGTTTAGAAACTTTTTCGAATAAGGTACGTTATTGTAGACTGCACTATTTCATTTCCACTTTGAATAGGTTGTAAAACAATTTACCAGGTGTGTATGTGTAAATATGAAACCGGAATTTGTGCATAGAGGAACTGTCACTGTGATTACCGTAAAACTGCGTCCTTGGCGCCACTTACTTGTTTTGACTGCTGTTAACGATTTGCAACTCACAACCAGACAAGTTTCATGTCATAGTGTAGTGTTTAATAGCGTTGAACATGGCGGAATTTGTACCTACAAACTACGATTTGCGGACAGCATTGATTTTTTGTTATCATTTGAAGAAAACTGCTGCAGAATCGCATCGCATGCTTGTCGAAGCTTACGGTGATCATGCTCTTGTTAAGTCGCAGTGCTATGCGTTGCTTAAAAACATAAAGTTACGATTTTGACATGAGAAACGAAGAACGTGGAAGACCACCGAAAAAGTTTGCAGACAGCGAATTGCAAGCTTTGTTCGATGAGGGTGACGCTCAAACACAACAAGAACTCGCGGAGCAATTAAATGTGACACGAGAAGCAGTTTCCATACATTTAAAAGCCATGGGCAAGATTCAGAAGATGGGAAACTGTGTTCCACATGCATTGACTGAACGACAGCAGGAAAACCGAAAAAACACTTGCGAAATTCTGCTCGACAGGTACAAAAGGAAATAATTTCTCCATCGAATTGTGACTTGTGACGAAAAGTGGATCTATTTCGAGAATCCTAAGAGTAGAAGATCATGGGTAACTCCAGGATATCGATGCGCGATATCGATTGCAAGACCAAATCGCATTGGACGGAAGACAATACTTTGTGTTTGGTGGGATCAGAATGGAGTGATCTATTATGAACCGACAACAAATGATCGATTTGCATCAAACTTTGCGTGACAAACGACCAGAATATGATTGTTTTTCACGATAATACACCCTCCCACACAGCAAAACCGGTCGAGGAAACGATTGCGACGTTTTCCTGTGAAATCCTTCCGCATGCGGCTTACTCACCAGACTTGACGCCTTCCGATTTTCACTTATTTGCATCCATGGCACACGCACTTGCTGACCAGTGCTTCATATCTTACAAAAATGGCTTGACGACGGGTTTGCAACACAAGAGGCAGTTTCTTTGGTCTGGCATTCACACATTGCCCGAATGATAGCAGAAATGTATCGCTAGCGATGGCGAATTCTTCGAATAAAATAGCTTTTAGCATTGTCATTCAATCACTATATCTTTTCTGTACATAAATTCCTGTTTCATATTTACACACCTTGTAGATATGAACATTATATCCCAACAGCCTATTGCTAAAGACAAGCAGACAAAACGGACACTCAAGTTTCTAACTAGAGACCATAAAAATTATATTATTATTTTAAACAGGCATTCGCATACAGAAAAATATTGCCTATTCACCTAAAATTGAAAGTGGCTTGTAAAGGGTAGACAGCTTTAATCTAACATTATTCAATTTCTGGCTTCTTTTAAAATAACAAGAAATATTACTAATGTATTTAGTCATACCTTATCCATCCATCTCATTGTATATCTACACTCTTAGTTCTACGATTATATAACTATACGCCTACTTTAATGACGTTTAGATAGAACTCCTTTATTTTGTCCTCAAGTAGAGTATGTAAATTCTTCAGCTATCTGCGGCGGGTTTCAAACCTATGTATAGTCTTTCAGCAGTGCATGCCAATTAATTACACGAATACAAATAAATAAATAAATTATTAGTATCGAAAATGTATGATGGACTGTAGATACTTTCTCGAGTGAAGAACCACACTCTTCCGAATAATGATTTAAGATTCTATATCGAACGAATCAAATTACTAAACCAAACCCAAACACAGATGGCTTAAAGTAGTTAACAAATTTGGATAATCTTAAAACCCTTCTCCTAACGTAATCTTTATAGTTTTGAATGACCCGGGCTATCTAAAGTACACCCAAAATGGAATAACACATTTTCAACAGCAAACAAACTTTGAATATGAGAGCTACGCAATATATAATCCATCAAACTAAATTGAATTCAGTATCATTACGTTTAATTCTCAACTATTTAGAGCAAAATCTAACCGTAGACTTAACTATGAAATATGATGTAAAAGTTTCATTACTTTAAGTAAACTTACGCCTAAGATTTGTCACATGTGCATTGAGCCATTGCAGAAGCTACTATACACTTGTCCTCACTAGTGTTAAATAAGGAAAAATAAGAATGTACAAGTGAAAATATTATTTATTTCTGTACGATAGCGGATCAGAAATAAAGTTTATAAGGCTTAGTTAGTTATAGTTATAGTTAGTTATAGCTTAGTAGAGTAAATATATGTGTCCAGCGATACGATGAATATTCCGTTGCAGGTGTAGGCGTGTACCATTATGACCATAAAATGCCGCGCAGTGATAATTTAAATTGACCACATAGTTGGAAAATTAAGCACAGGCAAATATGTTAAGCATTCTGTGGGGAAAATCAGCGTCAACTGGCCAGAGACACAAGGAGCTGGTTGAAGTGTAAAGTGAAGATGTTATGGGAAAGCAGCACGTTGCAAAGGTGTTGGGCGTAATTTGGCAGAACGATGATGTAATTTTACAGCTGAGAAAATTGATGCAAGAGTTCGGCTTTGCAATGTAACAACTTACAAGAACTCTGCATGTTCTGGGAATGAGATCTTTAACCAGACTTCACAGATGATGGCATTTTTAAATATTCTACCGTGGTACTTGCCTGAAAGATCTGAATTTTTTAATTGATCCGTAACATTGGGTGGGACATGATTGCATTTGTTAATGCTCAATAGAAAGTAAGCTTACATGGAATGCAAACATCCTACATTACCAAGTTGAAAACGTTCAAGGTAATATCATCATCTACTAACCAGTGGTGCTTTAATGGGGCAAGAGATACAGTCGTCCTCCGCTTCTCGAGGACTGAAATACTTTTGTAACAAAAATAGAGTAATACATAACTGAGAACTGAAGATGTGTTTAATAAAGTATAGCTCTATGGGATATATGGCGTTACTTTCTCCTGTAGTTTAGACTTGTTTCATAACCAAGTGAATCACTTAAAGTGATGATAAATCAGTTTATGATTCTAATCTCGCAAGAAATTAACATAACCTGCTACTTTCACAAACTTCTGGTTAATGTTTTCCGGGACATATCTAATGTCTTATTGATAAAATACCTTGAACAGGTATGTGAATAGACGCTCTGAATACGGATATGTCCTGCTAGACACTGTATCACTTACTGAAGCATACCTTACAGAAATAGTCAGTCACTACTTCTACGCATAGTGCTGCTCCGAGATAAAAACGTTGACGTTTTGCTATGGTTTCGCTTAGTAAATTTGAACCACCACCATAGAATTATAATTTGTCATCAAGCTGTTTCCGTAATTCCCCTGCCTTAAACTAACAATGTCCGGACATAAATTTGAGAACTATGATTTCGTGTAGCTCTCTGTTTTCTGATGGCTTCGGAATCTTCATAACACTTTCTCTTCCAGCAATTTGAAAATATTTATACTTGTATCACACTGTGATAAGTGCTTTAACGGACACGGTGATTATTTGCAGCACCACTTTAACATCATATACTCATTTACCAATTGTGAGAAGTATTCTGTACTTTACAGATGTTTAACTTTTTTCTTCATCACATCTCATATATTCCTTTTTATTCCTCTGAACAAAGATATGGCATGTAAGTCATAAACAAGAAAACATATATAGACCAATATGTAAATCCCGTATACGCCACATAAGAAATATTATTGTTCTTTCAGTTATATTTTCATCAAAAAATTTCAATATTTAATAATTAGTACACGGTTTTCGGTTCTAGCCTTTTCTTAATACACTTATTATAAGACATCTTTCAATTGTTATTATAATAGGTCTTTCAAAATACTTCGAATTTTCAAATAATGACATCTATGGTTTGATCAGCTATCTCGCACTGGTACATTATTAAATACTGTATAAACTTTCATTATAATTTATTGCATAGGGTCCTGAGACATTTTGGAACAATTCTAATGAAATACGAGCAGCAACACAGTTGATATAACTTTAAACTCACAAACAGTTTTAGCCACAAATTATATCCTTAACACATTAATGTTCTTACTGTTACTATTGTTTTATCATCTTTCCTTCATAATAAAATATAAAAAATATATTCATTCAGATATCCTTCTCTAATAACATCTGCAAAGCGTAAAGATAATATTAACAAATATGGTTCGACCAGCTTTGTGACATTGAAGTGTGAATTTTGAAAGAATCTTACATGATAATTTATTACAGAATAAGACATTTCGAACTAAATTTTGTGTCAAATTAAGAATTTGGTATACTTCTGACAACCATCCACTATTCTACTAATATAATGACGAAAAGAATTATTATATATCTAATTAGAAAGTATTGGTGTTATTTTCTGGGTTTAATTGAAAATAGTAGTTCATAAGAACTTACAAGAAAAAATACTTCGATTTACCAGTATAGAGTAAAAATTACACAATTACACAATTAATATTTATTTTAGTAATAATTTGCTTCTTATATTAGACGTAAATACCATACACATATTTACAGTTTACAACAGAAATACTTTGAAAAATTGCACCAAATTGCATTCTCGCTCTGTTAGGTAAAAAAGAGAAAAATGTCAGGTATACGCGACTCAAATAAACCTTGTATACGCTGATCTGTATGCATAATTTGAACTGTATCTTACCTTGTATGGACAATTTTGAACGTGTTATGTCACTAAAAGTTTGATTGCATTCTACTACATCTATATTCCGTTTGGAAATACTTGGAAGAAACATCCAGTAGCAGATTTTTAGCGTCAAATAACAGAGGAAAAATATAACTAAATCATTCTCCCATCTTCTTGCTCCCCTACAAATAGTCAGAAAATGCTGTATTCTGACGTGATAACTGTTCTAAACAAAAACGCACATTGCTGCTTACTGATAGCCCATACATACATGCCAGGTAAGTTCTTCCATCAAGTTAAATTTTGTATGGAAACCCACTCAGAACACCGCATATTTTAGAAATACAATTAGATCTCGTGGCGAAGTTGAGGTGAAAGTAATGGTGATTTCGGACACTAGAAATATTAGACTACAGACAGTCAATAACTTTTTTTCTAACTTCCCAAATCTGCAGCTACTGTGTAGGAAGACTCGCATGGAAACTTGTCATATCAGTTGTTTTCCAAATCTGATTAGGAAATAAAGCATTTGATACAACATGGTGAGATATGGAAATTACCACCATTTACGATGGCATGAGCTTTAAATCCTACCGAAAAGTGTATTAACAGAATTAAATTCATATCTAAGGTAACTTGCCTTAAATTCTGCCTTTCGAGCATGAAAAGTATGTAGAAATATTCCTTTGCCTATAATGCGTACCACCTATAAATGTTGCCAACTATCCGAAGTATTAGAGAAGAATCAGATTTTTATGATAACTTATTGAACTCTTTTAAACGTATCTAGATCCCTATATTATTAAAATCATATAAATAGATGGACTAGATTAGGGTAAGGAAAATGAAGTCCGAGTTATAGAGCGACAAAGCACACATTTCGAAAGAACATTTTCCGAAACACGGCAAAACCTAATTGACACGAGTCATATGTAACTAGAATCCATAATTAATTTCAAAGGAAACGATTATTAAACAGTTTTAAAATAATGTGACAGTAATGGGTATGAAAGGGATGAAGTGATTAAAGATTGATATAACTAAAATGTAAGAAAGAATCCCTCCATTCTCCTAGTGAAACTGAAGCCTTTTTCAAAACTCAGTAATGATGGTAGAGCGCGGACTTCCAACAAGGGCACCTACCCATTGTCTATCAGAATTCTACGACGTTATCACCTGCAGGGCTTGGTTAACGTGTATATATAGTTTGAATGTACTACAATACTCATTTATTTCATACTGTTTTCCACATAACGTAAAAGCTTTAACCAAAAATGTATCTAATCCTCTGCCTTCAAGTTTAAAATCAGAAGTGCCGCTTTAAAAGTAAAAGATGTGTCCCATTTTCTTTACATAAGAATTCTAAGATTTCTTTTTCAAATATACTAATATTTATCATTTTCAAGAATTTTCATAGATTTAATAAAGTCTCTAAAATTGACGGTGTTTATCATACCTTCCTGAATACTTAATAAAACCCACCGTTTATAAAAAATCTTATTTTTCAGAATATATCGCCCCACTCGCTGGAGCTTCCTCAGCTGTGATCTACTTTATCTACGATGACTTAAATAATACATTTATATACAATAGAGTGAATTAACAGTGTTGCCATATACTGAATTCTAGTTACCCGTTCCCTTCTTAACAACTTTCCCCCTTGTTCACTCAAGTTTCCTTATTTTTTGTTTATTAGTTTGTCTCTTTTAATGTTGAAAGCTGTTTCCCACATGTTCCGACCTCTCTGTGTTCTCAGTTTTTATTTGTTTGTTATGTTATTTGCTTGTATCCCACGATATGGTGCCCTTCTTCTATTACATGTCATGACAATTCTGAGCTTTTTTTTTGTTTTGCTACGTATCTTTGATGCTCCTTTACCCTTGTTTTGATTTTCGTCTTAGTCTGACCAACATACGTTTTCTCACAAGACCATTTAATTTCATATATGCATTCTTTCTCTTCCGCTTCTACTACTTTTTTGTATTCATTGAAAATGTTGTGTAATTTCATGTTTGGTTTCATAATCCCTTGGACCGGAACCTTTATATATCCTCTGTAGTAATTTGGATGTATCTTTAAAGCCTGGTATCCCTGCTCTAATCTCCGTAGGTTTCTGAACAACAACTGGTTGCATATTTATTTTGAATTTGGTTTTTGATCTAACTTCTTTTCACAATTTAATTATTTCCTCCTTTGTATATCCATTTTTCTTACCAATGTTAATTATTTGCCTTACCTTTTTTTAATGCTTCTTCACCCTTGCAAAGGTTCATGGCCCTTAAAACACATTTTCCCACATATTTTTTTCGTCTGTGCTGGGTGTCCCGAATTTTTATCAATATACCCTTCACCTACGGCTGGTTTCCGGTAAACCCTTTTATCAAATTTTCCTTCCTTCTGTTCTACTAAAATATCCAAATTTGACACAGAATGCTTCTTCTTCTCTTGGTAATGAAATATTTTTATACTCAAAGTTTAATTTTTGATAAATGACATCTACTGCCTCTTTGTTTTCCACTATTACAAAATAATCATGAACGTACCTAAGGCCCATTGTATTACCTGGTATTTTCCCAAGAACATAGCTTTCCAATTTTTCCATAAAGAAGTCTTCTAACACTGGAGAAAGTGGATTAGATATGGATAAGCCACTCTTTTAAAACCATATTGGTTGCTGAATTTACAGTAGTTGAAATCAGTACATATTTTGAGGCCCCTGGTATATTCGTCTGCAATTAACTGATCTGCCCCCTTGTACAAAACCATGCGAACGTCATGTCCAAAGTTTGTTGGAGACGAACGTTGGGGAATAGGATATTTACATCCAAGCTGCTTTGAAACGATTTATCAGTGTCCTGTGCATTTTTAGCTTGTTCACAAATGAGTTCTTTACTGTGAAATCAAAGCTTGACTCTAATTCCCAGATCATCTTCAATAGCTTCTTAGCCAATTTGTAAGCTGAGTGATGGTACGTCGTAACAATCGGTCTCAATGGTTTATTGTCTTTGTGCAATTTACCTGTCCTGCGCGCTGCAACCACACAGTTCTTTTTTTCCCTGCCAGTTATCCGCCAATTATTTTTAACATATTTCTCTACAGTATTGAAAATGCGCTCTTCCTTTCTATTTCGAAACTTGTTTTTTTTCAGGCTGTCATCATCTTTTCGTTCTCGTCCTACAAGTATAACATTAGTAACTTTGTCAGTTTTACATAGATATGCCTTATTTTTACTTCACCATGCTTTTGTTTTTCTTACGTTCCCTGCATACTCCTGGGTTGTTTACAATCTGTATTATTTTTATTTACCTAAGTATTTTTAATTACAAATAAGCATTTATTTAGAAAGTCTTCTTTTTCTTTTTCATCTTGTAAGTGCTTTGCTGCTGATTCGACACTGACTATGTATTCCGGTAACTGGATATTTTAGTTGTTTGGCGCAAATTACAATCCATTAACGAAAGTTTCCTTTACGAAGTCTGGTATTTCGGTTATGTTTGTTAAATTCACTGGGTTGATTTTTTCGTCCCCTTGTATCCCCTCACTGGTTCCGTTGACTCTCATGTTCGCACCACGCCCTTGTATACAAACTTTACTTTGTTCATTACCGTTCCTGACTTCTGATGTTCTTAAGTGGTCCAACTTCCTCTGCAACTTACATTGTTGTTTCTATACCATGATGTTTAGTCTATGTTCTATCGCTTTACCTAGAAAATCTCATATCTCGCCCAGAAGAAATCTGGTAATTTTCTGATATAGATATAGAATAAACTCCCCTGTTATTCAACCATCCCACAATACCTTGAGCACTTTTTACACACTTTTTCAAGACCGTCATTGAGCTACATTTTGGTCTCTTCAGCAGATTTAGACAGTGTTGAAAGTTTGCGTTTCAAGAACACTGGGATCACTTTGTAGTGTACCTCTGGCATTGTCTGGTACTGTATTTTGTATCTCTGGCATTTTCATGGAATTTAAGTCGCAATCACATAGAAATTACTTGGTTATTGTTAGTCAAGATATGCCGATATTAAATGTTTCGAAATATTTAACAATACAAAGTTTTTATCTAACTCTTGATTTACCGTATGTTGAAAATGTAAAGTTAATGAACAGTTACAAAATTATATTAGCATACTACATGAGTTATTCAGGTTAACGACATAACTCAGCCCGTCTGCATAATTATATTTATATGGAAGTGACTATATAAATTATATTTTACACTTTAACGCTGATAAGACGATAGTATTTTTGTTAAATGTGAGATTTCATATGTGTTAGTAAGGATTTGGTTTTGCCAGTGTAAAAAATAAACGGAATATATTTTTTTATAATTGTATACTTACTTTCCTCTGCACATTCACGAATAATCTTGCTTGTTTCCAACAATTCGTTCTCATCTGTAATCAATTCCTTCATGAATTCAGTGAACTGCTCTGGGTTTATTTTACCATTTTCCATCTTGGTAATATAAAACAACATAATTATTAGTTTGTTATTTATTATAACACAAGTTAACAATTTGTTACATGGAATCCCATAAGATGACTATGCATACAACTAAATTTATCTTTATATTGCAAAGTTAATCGATAATTTAATTAATATCACATTTTTATTAAACTTTTGTATAATTAAAAATTACTTGAATAAAATACTTAAATTTTTATTTGACCTCTGATTTGAGATTAATATCACATGAATCTCAAAAACTGTAAAATATTTGAGCCATAACATTAATTTTATTATAAACTTTTTACATATTTTTACCTGTATAATTTCAATAGTCCGAAAACAAAAACTTTTAAAGGTACATGGCTTTAATGTTCCCAGTTATGCAACACACTTCGATCATTTCAAGGAAATTAATTTTTTGATACTTTAAAATATATGAAGGAAACAAACATAATTCATTTTCCGAAGCCTCGTACAACAGATTTTAGACGACGTTTGTCTATAATTTGAATTTGGAATTGCTATTAAAGATGTAAATGAACTGGTCAGCTTATAACGCCGTGACCAACATTTTTTGGTAAGGTGGGCAGCGCACCACTCCATCCAATTGACCACGGCGGGACTTGAACCGTAACAACGCGGAGCGAAGACGAGTCCGCTAACCCCTCAGCCATCTTGTGGCCATATTTTTGTTTATAATGTAAAGATTAGCTCGCATATCTTGTGGGCATAACCCCGTGCTAAATTTTATATATGAAATCGTAATTTGTTTTAAGGGTTCATGCTCAATCGCTTTAAAATGTATATACAAATATATGTCCACACTACAGTATGTTCTTAATCGAAAAAAAAATGGTATTCGGATGAATGTTGTGAAGGGAAAGAAACCAGCGATGAGAGTGGACGGGCGACTATTAAGTTGTCATCTTTACTTGCTATTATCTCGCAAATATATGTATCAGTAGTGTAGCGAACATTTTGTAGTTACGCTACCCTTTACTCCTCCAGAAAGTGTTTTGGTTATGTTTTTATTGTTTTAGTGGATTTTTGATTAATTTTTATTTTTGTGAAGATGTACGAAAACTTGTCTGGAAACACTGATGTATAACAGAGCCGCCTAACGGCAAATATTGTAACTAGCAATTTGTACCTGTCGGGATGAAGGACCACGAGTTCCCATAATTGCTAGTGTGCCATCAGGGGAAACAACTGATATTTGGTGTGTTAGATATTTTGATGGAAATTGATATTGGTTACATAATAGAGTACAGCGTATCTACATTAATGAATTCTACAAGTTTCTATGGATTCCTGATTGCCGTCCTTGTGGAATTTCTGAATCGTCGTAATTCGAGTTCCTATTCGTCGTAAATTAGTCCTGAGAATCTTCAGTTTCGCGTATATTTTGGTAAGTGTGAATTTTCACCAGTTTCAGTTTCGCCGGATTATGTGACTTCATCGTGTATGAGTGAGATAGTTTGTTTGAATGAAGTATGTTCTACTTGTCGTAAATATTCGTCGGGAAATGTATTGTTTCAAGTGAGATTAAGGAAATCGTGTTTTGATGAACTTGAATATAGATTCGTTCGTAGCGTCGAAAATTTAGTATCGTATGTATCTGTTGCCATCGTGTTGTATGTCGCGATAATATTGCTTTTAAAGTTTTGCTATTATCTATTTGATCTATCCTACGTTGATATCAGAAGGAATTATTTGAATATTCCAATTTTCATCTTTCTTAGTAACCACGTGTTCGGGTTGATAGCCGGCAGTTGGGTTCGTGACCACTACCTCGTATCTCGTAGTATATTCATGCGATTGTTTTCATATTTGGTATACGTTTACTTGAGTCATTTATTAGTAAATTCCTATTTCCGGATCGTGGATTTATTGCGTGTAATTGTGAAAACCACAAGAGAGGAAGTTAGGAATCCAAGGCGTAATTTGTGTAAAAAAGTTGGATATACTGTTTCACAGAAATTTGAGTTTAATTATTTGGTGTATTAATTCTATATTCCTATCGCAGTGTATTTTTTTGAGTTACTTCGAATTTGTCATGATTTCTGCGATTTGTTCAAACGATTCATTGTATGTGATTAGGACCTATAAAACGATAAGTCACATTTGTAATGGAATTGTAAATTGCTGTGAATTTGACAAGATAATAGTTCACATTATACGTTTTATGAAAAAGGATTTCTAGATTTGTTTCTGAGCTACTATTACAACTTTCTTACCTAACCTACAGTAACGGCTTTAATTGTGGGGTCCCATCGAGGATCCTCCCCTCTGTTTCAGCTCCTTTTGTCGGTTACTCTTGTTATAGTGGGTTGCTGGGTGTTTTCAGTTAGAGGATATTTTTCTCAAACCGGAAATAACTGGCGGCTTATAGTGGCAGGAGTAACTGCCAGAGGAGAGTTGTTACAGTAGTGAACGCGCCTTCTCTTCAATCGTGTTTCCATGTTTATTCCGCTCACTCTCTCTGTCGATTCTCTGTATTTGATGCTGCTCGGGCAAGAAATCTGAGTTTCTCGTTCGAATTACTACTACGCATATTGCTGAGGAAATGACATGTAAAAGAAGTGTAGACAATGTAAAACTAAGTATGC
>JAGDQP010025308.1:3562-23324 GCA_022664845.1 Lepisma saccharinum | reverse complement strand
ACATCAAAGATCCCCTGTTACGTGCAGAAGTAGTCCACAGAAAGGGTAAACACACCTCTTTTTAATTTTCCTTCAAATTAAAAAAATGAAGCGGAGTCGAATTTTTCTAATAGCAGGGCTAAATCCAAAATGGTGACGCGATTACCGATTGAGCAGGCTGAAGCAAAGCAAAGCATACATGATTACACATTTTTAGCATGGCACGAGCTTGCTCCGCTGCGATTTGCTTCCTGATTTGGTTGTCCTAAGGCGTGTGATATATGTATTTTCGTGTGAACGAAGATTCCTCGATATGGGTACAGTGTTTCAAAGTTGGTTCTAGGTAAATAAATAAATAAATAAAAAAAAGATTCTATATTGAGTTTATACACAACTAATTTCATTTATTTTCTAAATTATAAAAATTAAGGGGAACAAATAGAAGCGACGACTTTTGAGACATTTCAATGAATTTACTGAAATGTTTTGAGTTTTCTGAGCAGATGAAGTCTTTAGTGTCGTGGCTGCTAGCAGTGGTTCTGATAAATAAGAATTTGTTAAAATATTCAAGAAAATGGAGATATACAGTAAACTGTAGTTACAACACTCATAGCATACCAGCTTGTAACAAGGTTGTTGTTAATTTGTTTTGAGTATGCCAAAATTGATACAGTCATGAACTTGATAGACAAGCATTTTTTTAAATGGAAGAAGAGCACATCCACGCCGGCCGATATTGGATTTTACATCGACCAACATCGTTCCACGACATAGATCCCATATTGGATTGCAAACATCTTGGTCAATATCAGTCAACGATATCGATCGACATCGGACATGGACATCGTTCGACATCGATCATCGACGTTGCTCAATATCGGGTATCGACATTGTTCAATATCAGTCATTTACATTGTGAACAAATTGTAATCCTGCTTTCTTACTAATTTTAAAAAGAAATCCTTCGTTTTATATAGGACCACCAACATAGTTAAACCAGACAAACCAACAAGAACCAGACAACCAACATAGACAAACGAACAAGAACCAGTAAAACACGTTTGAAGTTGTAAAACAAAGTTACTACTTATGTAAAAAAAAAAAAAAAATTGTAGCTAGTTATATTACTTTGCTGTGCTAATGGATTATAAAATTTGTCGACCACTGCTAGTTTGTAAAATAATGTTATTTTCGATGTTGCGTTCATGCTAAAATTTGTAGTTCCGCTCCATTGAAATCATTTCAGATCTCTTCTGCTTTTAACGTCATTTTCACATTTTTTGTGAAGAAGCTAAGAGTACGATGGCCATGATTACAATGAAACAGCTTCAATTAAAGGAAATAATATAAAACAAATGTAAATAAATGTCAATAATGTAAGGAAATGATGTGAAACTTTAATTTATCCTCCTACTAAGGGGAACTTCTAACAACCACATGGCCTCGAAAAAATACGCTACTTTCTACCGTACAAAAGAAACGAAAGTATAAAATGTCTCCTCGTTCTGGCGGTGTGCAATAATCAGCATAATAAATATTACTATAAATCTTGTTGTTTTGTTTATGTACTTACAGTGATCAAATAATCCTTGGGTAACACACAATCAACTTTAACACTTTACTTATCTATGTCCTTCCCATGGAAGGACATGTTATTACTGCCCTTCAACATGCTTCAACGATGAACAACTTCATTGTCACCAAAGCTGGTAACGTGTTGACACCAACATGAAGTTTTATATTTTATCACCATCGCTTGAATAAACAGCGGTTTGCCCATATAGATCGAGATTGATCAATATAGACATCGCTTGCGGACATGGATCCATATTGTAACATGACAAAGGCTTATTTTTTTATTATTTTTTTCATTATGAACAAAAAGTTTTGTAGAAAATCGATTTATTCTTTGCACAATACTTACTATAGTTTTAGAAAGTAGGTAAATTAGTGATACCGTTAATCGATGTAGATCCCACGTCGGCTGAAGTGTGTTCAAGCGGGGCAGCTCTCCCGCCTCAATTAGCGATGTGGAGCGATATGGGTTCCATCAGCGGCCAACGTGCATGTGCTACTGGGATTGTTTGAACAACACTGTTGTTGATTGATGAAACTAGCCTAATTCAAGCATCTTAGAACAATCAGCTATGCGAGGAACCTTGTTTAACTTGGAAATTATTTGAAATTGTTTCGCAGCTCCCCCGTTGTTGTTCAATGCGCTCAAGTCTCATCACGTGCCAGAACTATTTCGCCGGAAGCTAATCTTCGCCAGCTCCTAGTCTTTTACTACAGCCAACAGTTGCGATCTGATGAAATAAGTAATAGAGCGTTGGCGTAGCATTCAGCAGATCGTAGGTTCGATCCTAGCGGCCAACCATCCTGACTGAGGTGTTTCCAGTTTTTTCTTCTGCCACACGAGGCAAATGCCGGGATGGCACCTTGAACATAGGCCCTGGCCGACACCTTCCCTAACCCTTTCCCCTCCGCTATCCCGGCCTGAGACTTAGATGCCTAAAGGCCATAAATAAATTTCAAACTCTGATGAAATAAGTATAAATAACGCTCGGAAAGCAAACTAGTGGTGTAGTGACCACAGCATCGGATCAGTGTGTCAGTGCACCTCGGTTCGGTTCCTGCCTAGGTCAAAGTTTTTTTTTTTTAAGAAGTATGTTATTTTCCCTTTCTTGTCCTGTCAAAGTTATTTCAACCCTAATTCTTGTAAGCCAGACTTATTGGTTCAACATTACTTAAGGCCCCGCGCACACTAGCAACTTTTTGTCGCGCAACTGTTTCGTCTTCCAGGCTAAATGCATTGAGTCTTATAAGAGCGCGCACACTGCATCGACGGACACAGAAAAGTTGTCGAGGTGTTGCCGAGCAGGGGGACTGCAAGGAGACAGTTCGGAGACCAAATAGTTGCGCAACAGTACAAAATGCATGGAAGTAAATGGCAGGTCGCACACCGGCGACAGAACAGCTGCTCAGAGAAGAGAATATTATTATATTTTCCCTTTGCAGTGTGAGACTAGCAGTGTGTGCAGTGGAAGCCGTCTTGAAGCATGTCTTTAATTAGTGATAAAGACAATGAGAAACTAACTGAAGAAATAGAGAAACGTCCACCGTTATTTAAAAAATGTTTGAACGAATATTCAGATGTAAATTTCAAGAGTAAGTTGTAAAAGGAAGTGTGTGTCGCTGTTATAAGAAACTGGAATGAGCTTTCAAGCGAAGGAAAATATAACACAGCTAAATATTTGATAGCAGTATCATGCATGAAATTTATGACTCATATGTGAGAACGGTTTCTGATTGCATTTTATCTCCTGAATTCAAATATGTGAACTTAAAAGTGCTAACACGCAAGCTGCATTTTTTTTTCACGATTTAAGAAAATACGTTGACCGTCATACTGTACCCTACTATTTTTATTGATTGATTTAAAACGGTTTAAGAAATACAAATAGAATTCTTAATTTTCTTTTCATTACAAATAAGGAAAAAATACTGCACATTGCAAATGACTGCTTTTAAATAGTGTACTTTTTTTTAATGACAAACACTTAAGTATTTGACTTCTTTCTCGTATTACCATGGAACAGATCCTTGAGAAGAGGTGAAATAAGAAGCATTCCTGGCATTTATCCCAGATAAATTGCCTCGCATACTACTACTACATGGTAAAACGGCATCCTTTATCTGCACAAAGCTGTGCAATACACAACATGCTTACACAATGAAATCACAAAATAATGATAAAATATGCGCCACTTACTAGCTGAAATTCCAAAGGTACATTCAACCATTCGACGCGCTCTTGTATGCCTGTAATTGTATATGCGTTTTGTAACATTCAATTTCTGTCTAGGAAAAAGGCGTAAAATGTTAAATGATAAACCAAATGCTTCATCTCCTACGACTACAAATGGCATGCATGGTCCATCATTATCATTCGGTAGAGGTCTACCTGTTGGAATGTTGAATTCTTTATTCTGTAATTTTTTACCCAAGTTTGAATTTGTGAAGATAGTTGAATCACTGGAAGACCCATACGAATCAGTATCGACAAATATGAATTTATAGTCTGAATCAACCCATGTCATTAGCAATCGTCTGGTATCCTTTGTAGTTAAAACAACGAGATCCACTGTCCTCAGTCTACATTATTCTTATGTTTTCCAACAACGGCACATACGTCGTTAGGAAAATTTGTTCTATTATAAAAATGAGTTGCTATTTCGAGCCAATCATGTTCCGTTTTTTTCGACATATAGAGTGGCTGCAGAACCTTCCACATGGTATCACAAGTTCTTCGAATAATATTCCGAACTGTACCTTCACAAAGTAAGAGCTCGAAAGATAAGGCGGCGAACTGGTTCCAGTAACTAAATACCTGAACGAAAACATGAATACCACTTGCACAAGTGAATATATATCTTGTTTTTTTTATTATTACTGTTATTTTTTAGTAAGATAATACATCTATCAGTGGCCCAAAAAATTAAGAATGAGTTCCTGATATAAAAAAGCTAACATGTGTAAGTATGGATTGCGTCAAAATTGAGATTCAGGTTATAAGCGACGAATGATGTTTTCATTCTTCGTAAATCTCAATCTTTGAAACCACTACAAAATCAATGGCTTCTACAGAATTCTTCAATTTTCACGCATCACATTTGACGGTAATTCGAGAAGTAAATAATTTTCCAAAATGTCCAGTGCCTTTCCTAAATATTTTGATTTTTTTCATAGTTTCGTAACTCAATTTGGTACCGTGTATAATCCTACCAGTCTTCCATGCGGCTTTGATAATATGTTTGTAAATATTTCTTTGCTGTCGCTTTAACCTCTTTTCATAGGTTTTATATCCATCTTTCAGGACAACAGCTTCAAATACGGTGAAAGAATTTGCGAACCTGCTTCGTAAGAGAATTGAGAACACAGAAGAGCACCAAATCTGGCTGGGCGGTATGTTCTCTTTGACAGATTACTTTTGCTGCTGCCAGAAATGAAAGGAAGAGCAACGGAATCTAATCTCAGCACTTCTGCTCTTAACCGCCAAATTGTTACGTCAAATGCCCGGCAACTTTTATGTTGCTGTCGCCAGTGTGCGAGGGTACGGCAACAAAACAGTTTTGTCTCCCTGAAATTGTTGACTGCAGGAGACAGAGACGAAATAGTTGCGCAACTGTTTTGTCGCCAGTATGCGAGGGGCCTTCTTTTTGGCTTGATTTGCTACGCTGTCATACTTGTCAAAGAAAGTTTGAGTCAGGCCAAAATTGCTATGTAGGAAGAAAATGGAAATAGAAATAATAAGAAAATGAGAGAAGAAACCGAGTGAAGCGGAGACCTCCGCCATTCACGTAGATATGTAACAAGAATTTTCCTCCGATCCGGAGAAAATAAACAATATGAAAAATTAAATAATAATAATAAGAAGAAATATTCCGTATCAGGAATATGACTGCAATTATACTAAGACGATATTATTGAAGACTAAAATTTGAACAATTCCTACGTAAGTACAAATAAGCTTATAACGTAAACTTAGGGTAGACACTATTAAAATGGTCTCATATACGTATAGTTAAACATGTGTTAATTCTTTCAATGGAGAAAACGAAACAACTCAGAAGGATATGTGATCTTTGGGGCTATTAGATTTAAAATGACCGTCTAAATTGAAGTTCCTAAACAAATCTGAAATCAGTTTCTCTCTGTGTGTTTGATTGGAGCGGTAGCCTGTATTACACACGAGCGGACAGGTACAGAAAATGAAATTACAAGACCGAATAATTTTGCAAGGGATCCGCTTAAAAATAATGCATTATTAAAACTCTTCAAAGAAGAATATTATAGACAAAAAATTGACGAATTGAGGGAATCCCTGTCATGCATGTAATCGAATTAAAAACTGAACGAATGCTAATAAGTGTAATGTAACAAGTGCGCGATTAATAAACCCAATTAACGATGAGGAAATAATTATAGACGTGAAATTTATCCGACAAAATAAACACATATAACTAGCGCACAAACTGTTTAAATAAAGCAAGTAATTAAGGCATGGCTTCTAAATTGCTGCATCAGTCTTTGAGCAAAAGGAATGTAGAATAGCCATTTTTGTTTTTAAAAAAAAGCTCGTTTATTAATTCAATCAATAAAAATATTAGAGAAGTAGCGTTGAATAGTATACGGGAAAATAAACATATCGAAAACAGAGGAAAACCTTTAAAACTTTGCTAGAGCAGAGTTTGCGTAATAGTCTGGCATAAACACTAAATTAATGACAGCAAAACCATATAATTATTTATTGTAAGCGTATGATATTGTGTATAGTAAATCTACTAACACTTTATACACTAGGGTACCCAGAGCGTTTTCTATTAAGAATATAAATTACTTCTCTAAAATGTTAAACTATTTTGAAGAGCGTCGTAATTTAAAGTCAAGTAAAAAACAGTGGCTCATATGACAGCGGTCAATTTATTGGGTTAAGTCAAATACAAATAGTTGTATAGCGTTAAAGATTTTCAGGGTATTGTTATAATTCTGATTGAAATTTTTGTGAAATTTTGCTTTCATTATGTTTCACGTTAGTATCTAAAACATTGACCTCTACCTAAAAGCGATACTGGACTGATCGGTGCCATTAAACATTTAATGAATATATGAGCTAGGGAGAGGAAGAGAAAGTTAATCTCGATCGTCCACTTCAAGTCTAAACCAATATGGACCACATTTTCAACAAGACTAAGCTTTGTACGTTTGTTATGGCTGTGCTTTTTATTTGTCTTTTTAATTATGTCTTAATTCTTACAAGAAAAACGTAAATACAGTATTATCTACAGTGAAACCCTGGTCAATTTAAATACACATAGTTTGTTATGCGCGTAACTTAAGAATTCAGACATAAATCACAAAATCGATCACTCCAGTATCATTGCGTAGAGCTCAATGATCAGAAATAACATAAATAAAAAATTGGACACAGACAAAAGCAGTATAGTACTCTTGGTATAGTAGGAACTTGTCGACGTTAAAATTGTCGCGTCGATAGCAGCGCCAAATGCAGCGCTGGAGAGAAAGCAAACTTTATCGCGGAAAGAATGATGAAAAACTCGTTTACTTGCTTAATTAGGTTCTTATGCCATATCGTACATTTTTTTATTGATGTAAGAAAATTTAGCATTTTCAAAAATTTTGGTATGAAGAACGAAATAAGGCAAAAGTAGAAGAGTTAAGATTTTAAATCTTGTTTTATTTGTTTTGTATAAACCTTAAATAATATCCTAATGTTTGTCAGAGACGCTTCGTATCTCAGTTAAAAAATCAAACAACTCTACTACTCATAAACTAAAAAATGATTAATGATAATTTGGATCATGATTACTAAAAATAAAGTAAATAAATGCCTATAAAATAAATAAATGCTACAGGCGAAGGAGAGAATATTGACGAATCGCAAGGGTATACTGTTTGTTACCCACAATTCCAGGCCGCATGTGGCGCGGGTGGCTAGGGATACCGTACAACTACTTTACCTCTGCCATCCTTCTTTTCTCTGGACTTTGCGCCAACAGATTATCACACTTATTTCTTTCCGAGACAACCTCCTTCGTGGAAAATCCTTCGCTAATAAGGCAGACTTGCAGCAGGCACTCACAGCGTCTCCCTCCACAAATTTTACCCCAAGGGCATGCAGCTGCAGAAGGAAATTTTATATATTCCTGCACCTGAAGACTATGGATCAGTCAACTTTTACATTCTTTTCTTTACTTCACAATGGTTCGTGGTGTCCTCAAATCTTGTAACGTTAATTCAATTCATTTTCCGACGTCATACAATGATGAACTTTTGCACAGCGACGTAAGTCCAGTGACAATACAATATTCCATTGTTACTTTTATATATTTCTATATTTTAATATTTTTTTTAATATTGCCTGCTTTATCCTAAAACAAATACTAACCTGCAACGATTGAATATGTTAATGGTTGCAGAAACCTTTAGGATATGGAACACATATTAGCTAGAGAAAAAGTACTCAAAACACCAAAAAAAACTCGAAAATTTAATATAGAACTTTTTAAAGATACACCGTACTATTTCTTAAACAATTCGTACTAAAAATAATTATAAAAATAATTTTGTTTATGCATCACTACAAAGAAAAACATAGGGCGCGCCAATTCAATAATTTATAAAGTGACTGTGTATGAGAGCACGCCCTATGCTTTTATTTTGGTCATGCATAATCAAGCCATAGTATTGTTACCGCCCATAAAATTCATTTTATCTTTTATCTTATCTCATGCATAACAAAATTTATTTCTTTACTTTTTTAGTACGAATTGTTTAGGAAAAGTATGTCTTAAAAGTTTTTATTATTATTATTATTATTATTATTATTATTATTATTATTATTATTATTATTATTATTATTTCAGATTAAGGGAGTGGTTGAACAAGTGACCAAGTCGGAAATGTTTTCTCTTACAATTTAGTGTGTCCGATAAAACCACGATTGTTGGTTCCTTTTAGTCTGAGAGAAACAATGGACTAGTGTGGTGTGGTTAAATGTTTCTAAAACTATTTCAAGACGGGTTCAGAAAACTTGCTGGATTATTCCTTGAAAATCTCTATCATTTAGAGATTCCCTTAAGCATGTTTGCGTAACCGGCATGAAGTTTTTAAAAAAAATCTGAATGTCTTTAACATTTTGCGAGAAAAACGAGTGTAGAATAAATTCATCTAGCCATAAACTGAATCTACTCTTTGATGCGACACTTTTTAAGAACTGAATCCATTTGAGTTTTACTCTCTTTGGCATACTAAAATATAGATACAAGCCAAATTATTTTTTCTTGCCACTTAAATAGAATCAACACGCTAGGTGGCCGTGAGGGATGCGTACAGTTATTGACTAGCATTTCAAACATAAATATTTTTATTGTTACAACTACACTTTCCATGAATCACAAAATTAAACTACAAAATCAAAGTAAAGCGTCGGTGTCCTATTGCTGTACAAAATAGTTTAGTAAAATTATATCACCGCACAGGTAGTTTGTATGATGTGACAAACTTGGTTGAATTCTAGGCTTTGTACGAAAGAATTTTAAATAGTTTTCCATTACAACGTTCCGCGTAAGAAAATAGAAACATGAGTGCCAAATTCATCATACAAGGTTTAAAACTACGGTATTACAAAACGAAATATAGAAATCGAACATTAATTTGATATGCTGTTGGAGGATAGATCGCAAAATCCGCAATGTTCAGATGTGTTAAAATTCACTCACATCAGAGACGGATCCATATTGTCCAAAACTATATTTCATCCAAGCTCCTAGATAAAATAAACATATTTTAGTTTGTTTTATTTAAGAAAGCGTCAGAGACATTTTTGCTTTTCCTGGAAAATTAATATTTTGAAAATGTTCGATTATTTCAAAATAATGTTTAATTTGTGACACATAGTTTGTAGGAACATTTTGAATATTTCAAATTTATTTTTTATACAGTCAGTACCAAAACATTAAAAGAATCTTGGAAATAACCCGTCAAAAGTTCTAAGTAGGGTCTATAATATACTTTAATATCCTGTAGGTTCAATAATACACAGCTATACAGGGTGGTAATATAATGCACCGCACTGTAAAAAGTAGAAACACGAAATAGATAAAAGTTACTCCGCTTTATGGAGAAATAAAAGTCGAAAATTAGCGTTTTGTTGTATTTACTCTTAAATGTGGATATAGAGTAAGCCTTTTAGTGGAAAGATTGATCAAATTAACTCCATTTTAAAGTTAAACATTTTCTTTGTAATAGCTTGACGTTAACTGAAAATGGGTTGAAACTGGCCAAAGTGATTTGTCCGTGAACGTTAAACTTATTTTACGCTTAAAACTCGGTCATTTTCTAATCTAAGTGTAAGCTAAACTGGCAATTTTGACGTTACGTACTTTTGTGGATGAAGTTTAAACCTTAGTTGGATATTCTGTAATCCAGTAACAGGAGTAAAGTTACTTGCTTGTAACTGAACGCCCCGCTATTTTGAGTGTTTATATTGCCTTTACACTGCGAACAGTAAACAATTCACTGGTGGACCAAGAACGGCAAGGATTGTATTAACGGAAAGAGAAATTAAGTTAGGTAAAAATTTTTACACTGTAGCAAACGTATCTCTCCTTTTTTTTACTAGACATTCCTCGTAGTAAAATCAAAAACGTGTTAATGATTAATCTCCTTCGCAGTAAGACCCCAGCTATAGATATTACTAAAAAAGGCAAAAAGACCAAGTGCCTTCGTAGCTAAGTGGCAAGAGCGTCTCACCAGTGTGCTTGTGGACCCTAGATCGAAACCCGACCACTTCAATTTCTTTTTTTTTTTAATTTTAAAGGAATATTACCTTTTATTCTTCTCTACTTTAAAAAATGCTCTGCTTGAATGAAATACGTTGGAACAGTCATATATATATATACGCATTTTCAAATTTTACAGAAAGTAAAACGTTCAACCAAAAACTGAATGTAGGTTGATCCAAAAAGTGGAGGCAGCTCAGCTGCCTCCATTTTTTGGATGAACGTTGTGTCTCCTATTTTTACAGTGCGACTCTCTTTTTAGGGATAATAGTACTTCAGAAAATATAGAAAAAGTCATAGTAATCGAAGTGGAAATTGCACGACATTCCGAAGCTAAGACCTGTCGAAAACTTGGGAAAATTAACTTTAGAGATTCATATACTTAATATCATTAAAATCTCCAAAGAACGTCAACATCTCCAAACTCACTCTATCATTCCAAAATCGTGCCATGGGTACGCAAGTAGGTGATTATCGGACATTCTCTGAAGTAAAGGTAGGTCAAAATGAGCGTGAATAAGACGACTTTCCGTGTGAGTAAAGATGACATACATCATCACCTAACCAGGCAACAACATTCAGTCTCTTTGATAACAAATAAACAAAATGTTTGATAAATGTATCCAATTCCTTTTCTCTTCTGATTGTTATTCAACCATTTTTTTTTCATTCGATCAAAATATTAGGTTTCGCTGATCTAACTTTTCGCTGCAAAAGTACGAGTAATATCAGGTGTGAAGATTTTCGAAACTCGAATTACTACGCAGTTCCTTTAAAACCATGTTTTGTATCGTACCAACAATGTTATGTACAGAGTAAGTCAAGAGAAATTTTCAATATATGTGGAAGCGATAGTACTCGAGATTCTGAAATATTGTGTAAAAATGTAAACATTATGTAAAAATGTAACTGATTCGCATCCGCTACCGAAATTCTCTAATTTACAGAGTAAAGAATGTATACTTCATAAGTTGAAATGTTGCCAAAAATCAACTACGCAATCGAAATGCTACACCTCGTATTGCACCTATTAGAAAATCCCTAGAGGCAAATTTTAATGGGAAAATTAGGAGAGAATGGATTTTTTAATTGAAAAATATCTTTTCATGGCTTTCTCTCACTTGCCACTGCTATAGACAGCTGATTATATACTTGTAAAATGCATGTAGAGATCAAGGATATTGTATTTTGTCATTCTGCAGTCCATTGTTTGAACAGTATATACCATTTTTACGAGTATATTGTTGGGAATATGTCAGGAACTATCTACTGTTTATGCTGTCCACTGTTTACGCTATCTACAGCTGAATTGAGACAATCTACAGTTCAGTAACGACTGCAAATTAGATATATGCTTACATGATTATTTTCTTTTTTTTACTACGAGTACTATCACCCCCAGAAATGTTTAACTTTTCTCCTTATTCACCCTGTATACAGTAAATATAGTGCGAGTATGTTTGTGTGTAATCTTTCGTCAAATATGGAAATTTTAAACTATAAATCGAACACGGAAACTTTCTATTCCATAATTTTATGATTTAAAATTTTGAAACTAGCGTCAGTTTAATTTTTGTCAGTGTTTTAATAGAAATTATTTAACAAGGTACTGAAGAGATTAAATTTAATTGCATGAGAACAATTCTATAAATATCTCTGAGCTCGATAGACAGATATGGCGATTACGTCATTATTTAAGCAATTAAATATTTATAAAATTAACAGGATAACCATTATTTTCGTTTGACCGCTACAAAACTGTCTTTAAAACTTTCTTCATGCACTAAAAACTTAAAATCCTTAAACTTATGCATTCTACACCATCTTATGCTACAGTTTGTCTTTCTTCATATCATTTGACTGTACCTAATTCCCGTGGTCTACTGCTTACGGCCACTTTCAGTACTTCCGGTAAGGAATGGGGAGAAGGCTACGCGCGTGTTGGTCTCAGCTGTTCTAGCTGAAAGTCTCCAGTACTTTCCTCAATCCGACCAAGTGACTGACGGGATCGTGCCTATAAGCTTGGCTGGTCGCTACTTTCTCCATTTCTCCTGCCTTGCCAATAGCAAAAGAATTACATTTCTAACCTTAAGACACTGTAAAGACAGTAAATTTATAGTTTTGAGACTTTTTACTGTACCTATCAGAAAGGAAAGGGAAGACACAAGTGCTCCTTGTCTTTACTCGAAGTACCAACCCGGCACTAGCGTGGAGAGGGCAAGGGGAACTATAGGACGAACTCCAGCTATAAGCAGAACTCGAACCAGCAAAACCTACCTAGTGTGAATCCAACCTCTGCCACTGGACTACGGATGCTTGATAGTTTATTTGATTTGACTGAAGATGATCAGAATCAGTGGCAAAATAATTATGAATTATTGTTTAATATCCTCTTTTGACACGCACTTATTGTATGCATTTATATAAAAAAAATTACATTAAATGTATATGAAACCTACCTAGATTTTACCATGCCGTAAAAACGGAAAGTTACTAAGAATTAACAATAATATGTTTGTTTAAAATTTCAATGCTTTTTCGGTAAAGTAGTCATCTTTGTATCATGTTTTGTAGGTATTAAATTACAGTAAAATTTCGAAATTACGATACAATTTCCAACCCTGCGACGAAATCCAAAACTACAATCAGCTCGAAATTCATCACTCCTGTGAAACGCTTCTAGTTTTAGTTACTCATTAGAGGCAAGTACCATCTTGGAAAAAGAACTGTAAATTATATATTTTAATCAAGGCTTTATAATTTTTATCGTAATTAGAAGGTATGGGATACTGAGTCTTTGTCATTTGATTTTGTGTTCGCTGGTTCGTGGAAAAGCCTTTAATGTAATTTCGTGGCGAGGGTTCAGAAGTCTTCATTGAGGCAGAAATAAAAAGTGTCGGCCCATGAGAAGAGATTGCCACAAATTATACCACGAGAAAGGATGATGATTGCAGGATGAAAGAGTCCTCTGCAGGGGAACTTGTTCAGATTGTCGATGGAGTTGAACAGAAGACGACGGGAGAGAACAAATTTGAACTTCTACTCTACCCTTCATAAGACTTGTTAAAACCTTTCACATATTTTTCTGAGCTCAAATTTCATTGTTTTATTAGAAAAGTTTGAAAATGATTGTAGAAATTGGATTAGATTATTAATTGCAGCGAATTCCAAAGATTATGTTCATTCATTTTGGAATGTTCAAATCTTCATCGTTTTAAATCAGTCTCTTTTCCATCTATTATTATTACTTTGCCCGAATTGACATGTTCTCTTTGATTGACTGCTTTGGCGGAACGATCTCGTAAGCTATCTTTCGAATATCCTTACTGAAGTACTTCGAGTGCTCATTGCTTTCACAAGATGGCTCTAACATACACGTCCTACTAGCTTTCCAATGTCTTACTGCGAGAGAAGTGCTTACCTAGGAATGTCATCCATGAAGCTAGAGGAGGGTTTACGACGTAGATGGTAATTTAACTTAGAAATGTGAAGGCGAATTGGAAAAAAGTAATGCATTAATTAATACATAAGATAATGTATGGTTTGGCAATATTTGCTGAAGGCAATATTTAAATTTATTTTCCGTAGTTTAGATGCAATTTTATGTTATACTAATATAAATTATGCTTTTTCCTATATTAGTTCTCTTTATTTTACCTTATATTTATAATTTATATAGACAACTAGGTTTGTCATTGACCCTTCCGACGACAAGGAAGAGAAAGGTAGCGATGAGGGCATGTGTCTAGATACCATAACGACATTTAGCTGATAAAACTTAGAGCAACCCTGTAAAACTTCAGTCATTATATCTAATAACTCAACTTGAACCTATGTGTTTTCTCAGGGCCGATCTGGAGTCCGCGATCGTGACGAAAATATCGCGATGGCTGGGTAGAAATTTGTCTGAAATTCTATGAGACAACTGTTCTTAGCAACACAGAGTCATGGTATTTGATTTTAATACTTTTCTGGTATGCTTTATTGCGATTAAAAAGAACATGAGAGAAACATAATCAGTGTAGATGCTCTACGGTGTAATTTCTGGATCTTCCTATTACAGAGCGATTCCACGCGTCACGCACTAGCATTTAGAATACACTTTTTTCGACTTTGATTGCCTTATAACATATCTTATAATTTCAAAAAAGGCGATTTCGGCACACCGTTTGATAGAGGAAACATTGAAGAATGCATTCCCGGTCTGAAAACACGTAATCAATAAGAATACTATATATTATTTAATGTTAAAGTTGTCGTCACGCACTGCCATTTTTGTAACCCGCACTTTACTCTGACATGCATTTCTCCCAAACCCTCTGAAAATATGGACCCACCAAAAAAATTCAAAAAAACACATTAAAAATGAATGTGTTAAGTTTAATATCTATTAAAAAGTCCAGAATATAAATATAGAGAAAAAACAGCGTCACGCACTGACATCTTTTCGTTACGCACTGGCTGACGTCTGTGAATTATTAGATGATTTTACCTTTACGTATTGCTTTATTTTTGTGCATTCTGATAGAAATGAACTAACAGACTCAATTACAGATCTAAATATCACTATAAAATATAACAAGTGTCCAAAATGTTTGTGTTCCAAAAGTTAAAAATTTTAAATCCATATTACAGCAATTCTACGATTCTACAAGTGAAGCCCTGTAGTAACAAGTCAGACATACAGTGGATATTTTGTAGATTAGTGCGATCATTTCTTGGAAGGTATCCAGGGCCGCAAGTAAGAGGGAGCAAAGGGCGCACGTGCCTCCCACGGCTTCTGCCAGGATTTCCCGTTTAAGGGATGTAAGTTCAGTTTTGCACAGTTTTTATCGTTTTTGTTCGTAAACATTTTTAAGTTGAGGGTGAGCTCGAGAATTTTGAGGTGACATCCCCAACAGGGGAATCTGGGAGAATCACACCCCCAAGCACTAAACTTGAAGCGGAAAATGCAGATAAGGAACAGACGTTTTGGGCTATTTCGAAGGGGTGCCGAAATCGGATATTGCTTCTCTTGCAAAAATACAAGCTGCAGCCCTGGGTATATGATGTGTGTTTATTAAAAATACTTTAACAAGTCTTAGTGCAGATGTATATTGTTGTTGGCTTATTTAAAAAGTTAAAAAGCCAAGATTTTGCAAATTTTAACAATGAGTTATACAACTAAAAATGTTGGAATGCAAAATTTAAAATACATACAAGCTTTTGAAGCAAATGAATATATAGCAAATAAATGACCTATTTCTTTCTAGTCTTGTTTACAGCCTGGCAAATATTATACGTAATTTAAAGTCGATTGCATGATTATATCAGGCTCTTTTTATCTTTCTATATGTTGTTACTACCTACAACCTGATATTGTTTTTTATGAAAATGAAACTTCAAACATTCCCCAAGTAGTACATTAGATAGTTTTGTTAGGCCCATACTTTCAGAAGACCAAGCCGCCGTAGGTCAGTGGTAGAGCGTTGGAGTAGCATTCGGGAGGTCGTGGGTTTGATCCCAGAGGCCGAAAATCCTGACGGGGTTTTCCAGGGATCTTTTTAGTCATACATGGGGTTTTCAGGAGTTTTCCTCAGATGGCACTTTCGACATAGGTCCTGGCCGACACCTTCCCGAATCCTTTCCTGTTTCCTATCCCAGTCTGAGCCCTAGATGCCTAAAGGCCATAAATAAAATTCCATACTTTCAGAGAGTTTGGTGAAATGTATATCAAAGTGTATGTGCGGGTTGTAAAAATGTCAGTGCGTGACGCCAACTTTAATATTATATAATAAATAGTATTTATGCGTGTAATTTAATCGAAATAGTTATCCCCAATATTTCTGCTAGCATATCATATGTCCAATTCGCATTTTTTTAACTACTTGGAGATATTCCGCAATTACAGTCGAAAGGTATATTATGAATGTCAGTTTGTGACTCGTGGTATTGCTCGTTAATGTCTTACATAAAACTTATCGTGATAAGGAAAAATGTTTGAAACATGTTTTGTTCAGCGTTTGACTCTAATGCACCACATGAAAGCACTTTACTTTTCACCAAATATTCTGTTGTGTACAGTGCTTTCCGTAGTAAATTGGAAGTCGCACATTCACCATAATCTGAGAACGTCACACACTGACCAAACTATGTTAATGATTTACAAAATATCTATTATGGTTAGAAAAGAGTTTCAAATACTTTTTTTGTTCAGTATTTGATTCTAACGCACCATATAAAAGCAATTTACTTTTCATCAAGTATTCTGCAGTGTATAGTACTTTTTATATGTGGAGCGTCACGTATTAACATAATTATGTAATCAATTTTTATAATGTTTGCCAGGGCGTAAGGACAATTATTAAGAAACAAATCGATAGTTTATGTCAATATAAAATAGAACGAAATTTAGTTTATAATTTTTTAAATTTTAAATTCCAACATTTTTAGCTGAAAAATTAACTGTTAAAATGAAGTACAATTGTAGTTCTTTTTGTGATTTTTTAAATTTATATTAATTTGTGCGAATAACGTTTTTCATTTCTTTATGTAAATATGAATTGTATAAATTAAAAGAATTGATATCATGCAGTAATTAATATAAATCCACAGTATGCTTCAGTTTTTACCATCGGATATGACATATTCGTGGGATTGCTCTATACCGCAATGCGCTTCCGTCAATTCTCTACATTAATTTTGATATTATGGCTTCTTCTGAACTTCATTTATTTGGGCTTTTTTTAGTAACTCTAGACTTTGGTCCGTCAGTATTAAACGAGTACAATGTTGATTTTTAATCCACAAAGCTCTATGTCCCATGCGGGATTCAAAAATCACAAACCCGTGAACGCCAGTCAGCATCTTAGTCCACACGACTACCAAGGTCGGCTTATAGTTTCCCATTTAATTAGGTTTCTGACGTAATGTGGGAAATCACTGTAATAGTTTCATCACAGAAGACGAAAAACTTACACAAAGTAGGTCTTAACTAAATAAATCATAGGATTATAGTTGGTAACTTCAAATAAGCAGTGCGGGGGCGGAGCGGGTCTTAATCCCGCTCATATCGGCCATCTTGATTAGTGTTTAAACAGTTGTTATCATTTCTACCAGGGAAATATCCGCATGATACCTTCGAAATAGGCTCTAGCTGCTATTTTCCATACGCCTTCTTTCACTGCTATGGTTGAGTTTAATATACGATGGCTTTAAGGCGAAACGCCAGAAACATAGAGGTTCCAAAAGTGATCTACCGAACAGTGAACAGAATGAAGGAATTGATTATCGATAGCTTGCGTGTTCAAAAGTTTGAACGACCTTTCTGTTTGGAATTTTCACATAGTTATAGAATGTTAACGTAATATATCTTGATTTAAGTTAAAAAAAAAAGCACACAAATTCTAAATCATGATCTTCCGTCATCTGCATAGCGATCAATTACAGAAATAACGACTCACATTTGAAGTGACATCCAAAGGGGAATTCCTACTAACTTGGGTAAAATTAACGTAATACAACGGTGCTTTGTGACGCTGTCCGTACAGTGACAACTGCATATATTTCGTATAAAACATATCACAATTTAGTTATTCACTTTATATGACCCCGAACATTTCACTAGACATGTAATAATAGTTTTCGTTCAGCTGGTTCATTTGTTTTTTGTTAACACATATTCTTTGAGTATTTATATCCTTCATTTATTAAAGTCAAAAATTCGTAACAACTTAAAAAAATGTTCCTTTCGGGTAACGCAAGTCTTCTTTCAGTAAGATAAATATAGACCAATGTCAATTTGCAAATATTTAAGTCTGGAAATCTAAAGATTTAATTATCGTTAACACAGAAAACTAAATGCTTCACCATGAATTATGCATATTAAGTCCATTATTTAATGCACTGAAATATATCTTTACCATCTTTCACCACATTTGGGAGTGCAAGAATGCATAATATAATATGACACACAACAAATGTTTCAAATTGTTGGCTTAATTTCAATAACGCTTATATTTCCATAATTCTGTTTGTTACGATTAATGTATTTTTTTTTTATCTGTTTTATATATAAAAGAAAAGATTCTTCCTGTGAGAAAATAAACCTTAGTATACATTTGAACAAGAAATCCCTGGATCCACAATTTTAGATAAGAAACATCTTGACATTAAACCTTAAAGAATAAATAGTGGGAGGGTGGAATAGATAAGAAACAATTGAAAAAGAACCTACGTAGATTAGGGTGGAAACACACTAGCTACGGAAGACAGATCTGATTGTAATATTTTGTAATTATAAAATGTTTCCCACTGTTAATAAGCACTGTCCTAATGGAACGTTTAGATAAAATGATAATGATTCTGAGAGATATTTTGAATTTAGGTATGAAAATATTATTATAACATGACATATTTGTTTATTAGTAAATGAAATAACTGTGCTATTATCGTTTAGTGTAATTTGTTTACACCATAGAACAATTTAAGCAAATATTATCTTCTAAAAATAAAATTTTCTATTAGAAATTTATTTTTATAATTTTGAGTAACAAAATTTAATTCAAAGTTTATTTAAAATATTTTGATTGGTACTTCCAATCACTTCGCTTTTATTAAATCTATTTTTTATGGTTGTTTCACCATTTTAGTTGATTATTTTTATTAATTTCATTTTCTTCGTAGGATGGAAACGAGAAACGTCAAGACCCTAGAATAATTTTAAGATATATCCATCATTAGCGTTGTGTAACTGACGCAAGATCCAAGGATAGGCGATTACCTACATATTCAGTCCCATTAACGAGCATGCATTTGCTGAAACACTTCTCTCAGTTAACGGTAGTTAAAGAATTTATAATAAATACCAAGAGATAATATAATCAAGATTTAAAATAATTTACGGTTATGGACTGAAGGGGTAGATAAGGTCTAACCCATCACAAGTTAAAAGCATGGCCTTTCTAGGCGAGTACTTCTGTGAGTGCAAGAATGAGAAGATAGCGTACGGGAAGATCTTGGATTGCAGGAATCGAACCTGCTTGCCTGCCAAGAACCGTGTACGTGACCATAACCACTGACCTAAAATGATTAGTAAATCGAGACATATAACAATACAAATACGTAATATCACAGCAAAAATGGCTATGTTAATTCTGCACTTTACGGTGTGCATGGATGAATGCACCACTTTTAGTGTTGAATCAATACAGCAAAAGGTGTTGAATTTGGTGGTTTAAAACAATGAATTAATTAGCAATGTTAATTCAACACAACGGAGGGTGTCATATTAGCGCTATCACAGTGTTGAATAATCGAAATCAGTGTTGATTTAACACAAAAAGTAGTGGTTGCCCTCGAACACCGAAAAGTGTTCAATCAACACAGACATTTTTTATGTACACTTATTTCTAGCCACCTAACAATTTATGTAGCGCATT
>JAGDQP010025307.1:0-27046 GCA_022664845.1 Lepisma saccharinum | reverse complement strand
CATTGCTGAAAAGGACCGCTCGACGTCAACGGATGTTACAGGGGCGTATTTGAAGCATGCTGTCAGGAGTGGATCCATTTCAACCGTGGCAGTATTGTCGCCCATTAGGATTTTGCCGATCTTCTCAAGTTCCTGAAGATCAGAATTGTCACTACGAACACGCACACATTTCTCACTAATTAACTTTCCTTTAGGGCCAGGAACAGAATTAATCGCGTTGACACATTCGTGAAAAATAGCCAGAGAAGACACGAGGGTTTGTCCTGATTTCTCAAGTTTAGTAATAATGGCTTCTGGCAATATTCTGTAATGGGCTGCAATAAATGACAAGTCACTTCGAACAGCTCCCAAATCTAGTATTTTTTTTACATCTCCTACAGCAGAGGATTCTTCTTCGGAGAGAGACTGGAAAATTTCAGCTAATACTTCCAACATTCTCTGCATAATAAACACATGCAGAAATCCATGTGCCCCATCTTGTCAGAATTGGTTGAGGAGGAAGAGAAATTCCTGGTGCCGAGTCCTTAAATTTCTGGATTCTCGAGAGGGCCTTCATGAACACTTTCTTTCCACTGGAAATTAACTTGTCTACGTCAGGAAACAAGCGTCGCACTTCCTCGGCAATTCTATGAAGACCGTGCACTAGGCATGTAACATGCAGCATTGACGGAAATAAAACTTTCAGGGCCCTTGCAGCCTTTTTCATGTATGGTGCTGCATCTGAGATGAACAGGATGACGTTGTTATGGGTTATTCCGTCTGGCCATAGAAAATGCAAAGCGTTTGTGAAAATCTGGGCGATTGTGGTGCTGTTGACTCGTTCCATGTTTTCCGACGTTAAGAGAAACAACTTCGGTGGTTGATCAAGCTCCAATGGGCCAACAATTACGTTAGCGATGTGTCTTCCCGTGGCGTCGGTGCTCTCGTCTATGGAAATCCAGATCTTCTTCCCAATTAGTTCGGCGCGGATACGGTCAACTGTACTGTTGTAACACACGTCCACGTAATTTTTTCTCAGCGTAGACTCGCTTCGTATTGTTTCTTTTGTATACTTGTGCAAAAAAGCTCTCAAAGACTGATTTTCCACTTTCCACAGCGGTATGCCTGAATCAATAAATGCTTTGCATAAATCCAGAGAAAACTCGGATTTTCGGCTGTGGTCTGTGAGAAGTTCTGGAACTGACGTACTTTCTTCTTTCCGATGTTCTTAGTTACAGCTAATTTATGTTTCTCTGACGATACATGTTGCGAAATGAAATATTTCTTCCCATGATTCACAGCTTTCTCACACACTTTACACAGAAGAACCGATCCATCAGTAGAAAAAATGTCACTACCAAATTCAGACACATAGCGGTGTAACTTCGTTTTCAAAGGCACACTATACGTAGGAGGCATTTTGGCACGGTTCAGCACTGCAAATTACCTAAGAAAACTGGCTGCAAATAGTTGCTTAAGAAGGCGAATTCACTCTATTCCTAAGGTCAACAGACGATAATCGCTTATTGCGACGGGAGACCAAGTACATTTGTTTATTTATGAAATGTAGTAAGTTGCATTGTTGTTTCTGCGATATCGATAAGAAATACAATGTTGCCAAATTGCCTGTTCTTTAATTTAACGGTGGTGCATGAATTGTTGCTGCGGTTTGATGTAATTAAATACGTGGCGGCTTGGGAAGAACAAGAGTACTGAATAACCAAATAAAACAGAAGCGAGAAATGTAATTTTAAGAAAATGCTTTGCCGTCGGTAAGACAAAAGAGGCAACGGAAAACCTCTTTCAGATTGCTCACAACCTTGGGATCGGTGCACATTTGTATCCAGTTATGCTTTAAAAGTGTCTGAAACTAAGAGGCATTTTGCATAAAATCCGGGCTCTACTCATAAGAAATACATAGGGAGGAAAATTAGATTCTGTTTTATTCAAAGTTGATGAAGGGGAGAAGAATGCTAATGCTTCATTACATATCTAGGCATAATTAGGAACATTTTAGAAAAGGAAAACCACTCAGATCGGTCCAGTGAAAGCCGCTGGGCGACTGGACAAAGGTTTTACGAAACTATTTTAAATATATTTTAATGTTTTCAAACATTTTTCCGACGATTTTTTTATTTTTCAAAAATTTTGTGTTTTTGAAAATGTTCCTCAAAATCCGACATTTTTGGATATTTTTTTTAAATCAAAATTTTGTGTTTTTTAATATGTTTCCGAAAATCCGGCATTTATGGATTTTTTTAAATTATCCCGAAAATTCATAGCAAGTGGGCCGTTTGGTTATCTTAATAATAGTATAGTCAAATTAGCTCCAAACCCGGAAATCCAAAAAAAAACAAAGGTTTAAGTGTCCCAAATTGTTTGTTACCATTTACTCTAAATGCGGTAAAAATTCTCCACAGAAAGACTGTCGGGTTTGGGAGGGGGAGGGAGGAAAGGAAAGGAAAGGAAAGGAAAGGAAAGGATTTTTCTGCGCTTAATAGTTTCCAAGATATTGAGGGGAGGGGGTTTTGGTAAATGTTTTCCCTCCATAAATTGCAGAAAATTCGTTGAGATTATTGATAACATTGATAATATTGTTGAACAAAAGCATTCTTATAATATAGGTAATACTTTTATATACAAACTTTGATATTTTAAAATACATCCGTATATATACACAAATACAGTAAACTCCCGATTATCCGTGTCTTTTATGAAGTCATAATTTTATTTGTAGGCCTTTTTTTATCAGAAAATTTTACATAGCTCACAAAAATAAAATGTTTACATAGCTCTTACCTTCATGTATTAAATACAAAGATTATTTTCACTTCTCTTCCTCATCACTCTCATCAGTATCAGAATTTATTTCAGAAAGTTCTTGCACATCCTCATCATCTGGCAACACTAAATCCTCTTCCGCATCATAATCAATGGCTGCCTCTGTATTAGTGCACCCATATCCAGCGCAGTTGGCACACATGGTTGAGCACTGAAGGGCAATTCTTCGACACTCACAATCGTTCAGACACTCTCCTGTGCAGGAACAAGAGACGAGACGCAGCAGCCATTCTGGAGCAGCACCAAGAGTTGTTGTTGTTGTTGGGCGCAGCTGTCAGCTGACCTTCTTCCAGCCCCATTTTAGTGGGTCTTTCTTGAAACCATACCACTGCTGCACTTAATGGTACACTCGTAATGAATGTTCCCTTGCTGCTGCTTTTGTTGGAGGTAAAGTAGCTAACTTAAACTCACCTTGCACAGGCTGCTTTGCAACTGTCGTTAAATATATCTGGTGACGTAAACTGTCCAAATTTTGCGTCTTATGGGATCCATATAAAGACAGGAAAAAATCTTGCCCAGCAGCAGCAATATCATCTCTCTGTGCTTTAGGGTCATTGAAAATAAGTATTTTTTTTTTCTGAGTTCCTCATCACATTTAACTCTTTTAAATGGGACAGTTTTACCTTTCCGATATATTGAAGACACAGAATCACAACCTGTAAAGGCATAAACACACAATAAAACATGTTTCATGTCCCCTATGTCATGCTGCATTGCTTGAATATTGTGAACTTTATTTGACTGATTTCCTTTACCAGGCACAATCATCTTTAAGTTGCAGTCTGGAGGAGCAAGAGTAATTAACAAAACCAATAGGTCAGTGTCATCACCTATTACTCGAACCTCCATCCCTTTTAGAGCTTCTGCGATAGCTGACGAAACAATCAAAGTGTCTGCGTCCCCATGCGCTTGAAGCACTTGGCATCCTTTTTCCTTCAAGTGTAATGTCAGGAGGGATATTAGTTGTTCCTTATTGTTCGGGTTTGCAAGGAATTCACTCTGCCCAAAGGTGACGTGAATGGGGTCTTCTACTTTCACATCTACGTTGCTAACTGAGCGAGATCTTCGCAGATGTTCTTCATCTTTTGTATTGAATTCTTCCCTATAGCCATCGAAGACTACAGTAGCTCTGCCATAATGGGACAGAACATAGTCACTATATTGTTGGCATATTACTCGAAACGTAGCAGGGCGTTGCCAAACAACACGATGTAGGAGATGTCCTCCATCGACAACATATGATACCCCCAGGGACATTTCGTCAGTAGGAGATGGATCGGTTCCTCCATTTGGTAGCACTTTTAGGATTGAAGACTTGGTGCCTTTCCTCATCAAACCGCTTTCATCGAACAGTGAAGGAGGATATGTACATAGTTCATATTTGAATATTTCCCCTAGCTGTTCTTCTGTTCTCACACTACAAACCAAGTGGTGAAGCAGTTGGTTGGGGTTGACATGAGTGGTGTCATTTCGGATGGTGATAGATTTTGTCACAGCTGCTAACGATTTGACGGTGTACTTTCTTTTCAAGTGGATTTCACTGAATTTCATCCCTTCGATCTCTCTTATTGCCGAAAGTCCAATATCACGGGCCTCGTCACAATTTGTATTTGAATCAGCCAATATACCTGTGGAGAGAGAAGACAGCTGAGAAGGTTTTGAAAAAGTATTATGCTGTCGAAACCAAGTAATAAAAACTTGTACGTGCTTGGCATTTCGCTTCTGGTTGGCATCACGTAACTCTTAAGTGCTGCTCCGAGGAAACAGAATTAACAGATGCAAATCTCTCAACTGCCTGAACAATCCTGGAGCTCGCAGGCATTGATTTTACCCATGTAGTGATCGTTGATGCTGTAATTCCTCTGCCGCCTGTCAAACCACTACTGCTTTTCATTGCTCGCATTAACACTTGTTCGATGGTCATATCGCTCCAAACACCGCACCAAAATTTGTCACTTCGGCGGATGGTGAAGAACCCCTTGGTGGTAAATTTGTCGAACTCGTCTTCGGGTAAAGTGCTTAAAAGCTGCAGGCAATGTTGGAGGTACACATGTGCCGATTTTGCATAATTCAAGTGTCCTGTGGCATGGAGAAAAGGTAGCATTTGCTGAACGCAGTGAAGATGGAGATAAAAATCTCCACTTCTCTCTGCTTTTATGAACATCCTGATAAGACTCACCATTTCCATGAATTGGATCCACAACTTTTGTGTTCTGCCAAGTGCCTTGAAATTCTGCAGCTGCTCTTCCAAAGTGTTTACCAAGTTCTTGACTGCAGTAGACCCCACTATCTCATCAGGACCTATTTCCCAAGAAATGAGTGATGAATAGAGTGCCTTTAACTCTTCCTTGTTTAAGTCAGGATTCTGTGTCTCGAGAGAAACAGTCACAAGAGCTTCTTGTATTAGAAACAGAGCACGAACGGATCTGGAATATGCTTTCCCATTCATCATTTGCGGAATGCTGTTTTTTGCGTAAACTTGACTCCACACCTCTTCCAAACCACTTCCAGTCATTATGTGCCCCACTGATCCTATAAAAGAAAGAAGAAGGTGAAATCCTCCAAGGCGGATGAACAGTGAATTCAAAGAGCTGCTGGGAGGGGCACTAGCTACAATTTCCCGGGCCTTGGCATATAGTGGTTGATCAAACGTGACCATTGTGCAAGCCTGCCCCTGCTTAATACCCTCCTGAGCAGCATAAAGGAGAACGGTGTAAATGGTCGAAGGATTTGAGGGTGCTAAAATTTACGAATGGAAGAGCCAAAACTGCTGATGTTTCATATGACTGTGCAGCATACCACCTTTCCATACAACCACTCCAACTAGGCCTACTGTTGGTACATGATCCATTAAGCCAGATACCAGACAACCAAAACATATCCAAGGTGTGATCGGTAATTGCCGATAAAGGTTTCATTTGCATTGCTTGCCAATCTAACGCTGTTATACGTGTATAACCAGATGTATCTGAACGTTGGTATATCTGTAATTCCGTTAACCGACTATGTTCAATTTATTCTGCTTTGACATTTCTCCGAGGTACACAGGTGTCAACATTGAGTGTGAATTGAGGTGTCACACACAACACACCGCCCATTGAATGAAAAGTGGCATGGCCATCCACAGTGTGTACATTGTAATCAGCATTATCAAAGACATACTGCACATACCCCTGATTTATGTTTAATTGGTCCTCACTAGTAACTGATCTTTCGAATTTCAATACGTCACTGTAAGGAGCACAGAACCCCATATTTGCCAGTAAGTCAATTAAGAGTGTGGAGCCAAATCTTCTGTGGAGGAACACTGCTGTACCAACTTGGACAGGGGACATAAATGATCTTGGCCGAGATACTGCAATTATGGAATGAGCAATGGTGATTGTTTTCCGTTCGGTAACTTTTTTCTTTTCTTCTGTTTCCCTGGCAGGTTTAATGATTTCATAGATCAGTGTCTTCAGTAATTCTGGAATCAGATCTGGACTTCCCGTTTGAATTTGTTCAAGAGTTGGAAACTGCGAGCAATCATAATCTTGAGATTTCAGTGTGCGTCGAATTATTGCTGCTGCAGTTTTGATCACTCTCAATTCCTCATCTTTTTCAACAATTTGCCGATTTTGGTACCAGACGTCTGACAGGATTTTAGATGCAGTTCCACTGAAGCAAATTACGACACTTCTTCCTGGAAGATCTGTTACATGTATATTGGGGCCAAAATGGACCATCAATTTTTTCTTGAGATAGCGGTCATCGTATGATTCCACATTAGGATTCAGATCGCTATATAATTCTTGTAATTCCTTCAACGTGTACTGGCATTCATCATTCTCAATTAAATACTGACATAATTTATCAAATGCTGAAGCTCTTTCAGATTCTGCTGTTGATTCACCTCTAGTTGCTGGCTCCCCAGGTTTACTTGAGCCTCCAATCTTGAATCTTGATAAACAATACCTATGGTACCTTGCATCACATTGGACTAGGTCAATGACATTGCTAAGTCTGAGAAGCACTTCTTGTCCCCATGCACAGTTTCTTCTTGTTGCATCTGCACGGATGCTTTTTATCAACTCAATTGTCTGTACCTCACTCCATTCTTCTTGGTATGGATATCTACATTTCGAAACATCGACACATGAGCGACCACATAAGAAACAGTGAGTTTTGAAGTCGAATGGAGAACGGGGGGCTTGTCTAGGCTCAGGATTTAAAGCTGTTGAGGGTGGTTTGGGTTTTAAAGTGTAGTGTCTACGACATTTCTTATGCACTTCCAACACAGCTTTGTTTTCAATATTATCCTTCACTCCATCTTGCTTAATTTCACTGCATTCTATTATTCTATCCCTTCGTTTTTGAGTTAACCGAATACGTTCACCACCTTTATCCACGCAAGGTTGTAATACAAAACTCATACTGCAATAGACAATAATAATTAATGTCTACTGCAATTACAGACAACACAAGTCAAAGCCGTTACAACACAACTAACGCCATTTATAAGGCTTTATGCACTTACCTTTTTATATCAGTCTTTCATTCTTTGGAAAGTGTAGTAAATTAACAGAAAAAGGATTCTAAAAGTAAGAAATAATATAAATATGGAAGAAAATATCAGATATAATTTTTTAAAACACTAATTTCTAAAATATTTGTGCACACTGACTCAAGAATAAGACCATGCAGAGGAAATATTGAGCTTTGATAACTTAGAGACATCTAGGGAGCCAAAATGTAACTGTATCTTTAACAAAGGAGCATTGACTACAGCAAAACTGTATTGGAGCATGTTTGTAAGAAATTTAATGTACATGTGTCTTAATTCTGTATGCTAATATTTTCTCTATGCTGCATGATTTCCCATATATTTGAGAAAAACTGAGAAAACAAACTTTTCTGATCCCTTTCCCTTCTCCCAAACCCGACAGTATTACTGCGGAGACTTTTTACCACTCTTAGGGCTAGTTTTTCATTATCTGGTTAAAGTACAGGTTAGCTAGTAACTAACAGTTAAACTCTAACTGGTGGTTTACCCGATTTCAATGTCTAGTTAAGGCATAACAAACAGTTAAACTGAGCAAACTGGTAGTTAAATTAACGCGCTAACTGGAGGTTTTAAAAAAGTTTGGCAATTTCCACCTGTGAAAGATGTTGCATATGATTTCAGATTCATCCTCTTCCGATGAAGAGGATGATAGAATTGTATTAGAACACATAAAGAGAACATCACAATTCTTCTACCCAACTTTTTAACATCTTTTTTTTTTTTTTGAATTCAGATTGAGTTAGGTGCGGTACGAAAAATTTTGTTTTGTGCAGGCTGGGGCATGAAGTCAGTTTGTGTTTGCACTCCCACAAAATGTAAAAGTTACAAGAATGACGGAAGTGTGTGGTGTTGAAACGCGATGTTTACTTTTGGAGCTCGAAAAATGTAAAATTTACAGAAGAAATGTAATATTTTCAATTTGTGTGTAAGCATTGAAACGGAAAAATAACGAAGGTTGTAGTGATACAAATGTGAAAAAGCAAAAAAAGTGGCTGGAACTTTAGTTGCTCTCGAGTTGAGAGTGCACATTGAGTGAATGTTAAAAGGCAAGTGCATCGCGTATAATGAAAAAATGTTTTAAGGTAACTTTAACTGCCTTTGCTACTCGACATGTGCCCGTGATTTTTCTTTCAAAATAGTGTCATTCATAACATGAGGTATGAATATTAAGTAGGTCGTCAGTATTCTTGCGCATGTCGCCATATTTGTATGTGTTGATCAATAAGAGTGCTTATTTAACAAAATAATAATAACATGATATTTAGAAACGCTTTTTGAATTTCTAGTTGTTGCTAGATGTTATGTGTGAATTATTTACAAAGTAATGAGTGGTGCTGAACGTATACATGTATCAGTAGTTGACGGAAGCTGTGATCCCGAAAGTAAAAAATATCCATATGATTGTGAGACAAACTCCAATATTCCGCAAACGATAATGATAATAGAAAAACGATCATCTTTACTTGATAACTGGCAGCTTCCTCAAGTTATTGACCCATGTGTACAAACTATACCACTCATTCTCTTGCATATAATTATTACTTACGCTTCTATAAACTCCTAGTGCCAGGAATACGAAAAGTGTCACGAAAAGCTGTGTCATTATTATTTCGTTAAATACTCAATCCAGTTGGTCAACAAACAAACATGGCGGCGTGTGAATACTAATAACGACACTTCGATTTATGAATGACACTACTTTTCTACGAAAAATCACGTACGTGTCGAGGGAGTGAATACGATTATTTAAGGTCAGGTTACAAAATTTTGTTCAGTATACGCGATGCGCATGACGTTTGTCATATACTCCATGTGCTGATTCCCAACACGCAACCACATAAACAGTCCCAGTTAATTTTTGCTCTCATTTCATACTTCCAAGACTCAAAGCTTCGTTAAATTTTGCAATTCAACACTTCCACTCACGTTGGAAATCTTACATTCGTGCTGCAAATTTTACATCTTTTTGTGGTCATTAAGTAAAGTTTACCCAGCAAATAATAAAGCTAATGGAAACAAGATGATTAAATATTCCTTTACCCCACTTCGTGAATTATTTACAAGGGAATGAGTAGTGTAGAACGTACACATTGATCAGTAGCTGGCGGACGTAGGGGTTCCGAAAGTGAAGTTTATCCATATGATTATGAAGCAAACATAATATTCATAAAATGACAATGGAAAACAATAATAATAAAATTATTAAACATTACCTCACTTTTCACCTTACCATATCCCTTTTTCCTTGCGAGAGTACTAGTTGCGGGTAACAAAAAAAAGTTTAAACATTCATATTCAATTTCATGAAGTACATGAACTTCGCTGACTACCTGTTGTGTGGTTTTTTATAATTACTGTGAAGTATATAAATACAGAGATTCTGTTAGACCACCCAATGTGTAACCCCGGAAAATTCTTGAGTACAACCTTATTTTTTTTACAATTAAAAATAGATAGGAACAAAACAGCAAAACTCTGTTTACAAGCTTTAATTTTGGCTATACCCTCCCAAACTGAAAATCTTAATTACTTTGTTAGTTGCAACCGAACGAAATAAAACGCATCCAAAAACCGAAGAAATTTGTTCTCTGCCTATCAACTCTTTCATGAAATAATCATTAATTCCAATTACTGTATTTCTTGTTTGTCATAGCTTGAAATCGCGCTCATGTTCTTCGAACTACCTGTTAAGTTCCGCTTTACTTTACTTTATGGGCCGCAAAAAACGTAAAATTTACACGAGAAATGTAACATTCCTAACGTGCCTAGAAGTGTTCAAATCCTAAATGTAACAGTTTTGAAATGAAAGTGTAAAATGAGAGAGAAATAGGGAAAGGTGCTAGGGACTATTTAGTTTCTTGCTCGTTGGGGGTTAATACATGCATTTTTTAGAACCCCATGTACATCTTGTATAATAAAAAGTATCGTACTTGACTTCAACTAACCCCTCTTGACTGGCCCGAGATACTGTCCGTGTTTCTTGTGGTAAAATACGCGTAATTCATAACACGAAGTTTCGCCATAGCTCCTCACGGGGCTATGCTTATTATATGTTGATAAACTGCATATTAACGAAATGATAATGGCAAATAGCTTCTCGTAGCACTTTTTGGAAGCTGGGTTGCCGGTAGGTGTTTATAGAAGTATGTGTGGTAATTGTTTGCAAGGAAATAAAGGGTATAGAGCCTTACATATAGCGCGGAAGCTGCGGCCATGACGTGGAGTTTATCTATTTTCCCAGAGTGTATAAGGATATGCGATCTAAAACCATCACGCCCACGTAAAAAAAATAAACTTTGTAAACTTAATTTTGTATGGGCGATTTTTAGTAACTGAATTCGGACCGTCACGATTATGAATGCGATGCTAATTAAAATTCAGATCCATGCACCAGCCGGGATTCGAATCCGGAACCTTCGAGTCGCTTACGTAGCCCCCCAACCCACACGGCTACCACGTTGGCGTCACATACGTATTTTTTTAGATAGTAACTCAACTCTTTACATATGTGTGCTTACTACCTTATTTCTTTATTCCACAAATCTCTTAATGCAATCAAACATTCATATTTCTTACTTCAGAAACTAGCGAATTTGATGCGTATTTTGTTTAAAACTTACTGTGCTATCCTCTATTCTACTGTTTTCATAATTCCTGAATAACTCCCTGGATGGCGAAATAGTAAAAATCCATTGCCAACTGTCGCTCTGTTCCCACTAACTAACAGTTAAGTAACCACCAGTCAAAAGGCAAATGAAAAACGGATATTAAAGTTAGAGTTCACGTTAACTTTAACTACCAGTTAGTTAACTGGAAAGATAATTGGACAATGAAAAACTAGAGTAAAGTGTAATGAATAGTTTGGAACAGTTAAACCTTTGTTTTTTTTTTTGGATTTCCGGGTTTTGGTGTTTTTTGTGTAATTTTACTGTACTATAAATCTTTATAATACTTTTTTATTTTCCAACACTCCATGAAACACCTTCCATCATTTAAGCACAGAACCGTTCCAGAATTTTCTTCAATCACGGCAGGCACGGGATGGCACCGTCATTGTAGCTCCTGCCCTACATCTTTCAACACCCTTTCCCCTCCCGTATCCCGGCCTGAGCCTTAGATGCCTAAAGGATGTAAATAAAATTCAAATTTAGAAATGAAGATAGCAGTGTAAGATTTCATTTTACTTTTTACAGGGACATTTATAATATTTCACATTTCTCCCTAGTGCTTTGATGGCCCATCCCATTATTTTACATATGAAAATAGATTTAATGTGCTTTCAAAGAAAAAAATATTGCAATCCTAAAGCTAAAGTACCCACCCGTTGGTGCGGGATGAATAAAATATGTTGGCAACAGTCATTTGGACAGTTACCAATACTCGCTTACACGTGGTGGGCTGCGTGCTTAACATGGTATGTTTTGGGGGCTGCTCCCTTTATCGTAACCATAATCTCTGGGTGTATGTCTTCCATGGAACAAATATGCTGTATCTGTTACAACCACCACCACCACTACTACTGCTACTACTACTGCTACTACTAATACTCCTATTCCTGCTACTATAACAACAACTACTACTACCACTACAACAACTACAACTACTACTACTAATAATAATAATACTCCTGCTAAATACTACTATAATGATTGAAAACATAGAACCTACATATTTTTATTTACAACTATCCCCATTTAAATTTAAAAATTTATTGCCCACCCACTGGTGCGGGGTGAATAAAATATGTTGGCAACAGTAATTGGGGTGTCAGCAATACTCTATTCCCCGTGGCGAGTTGCGTCCCTAATTTCGGGAGTTTTGGGAGCTGCGTCTCCCTTATCGTAACCAGACTCTCCGAGGGACTGCGCATCCATGATAAAGATCTGCCCGCATAACCCCCCGGGGCGTGCGACCCCATAGAGGAGTTTTTGACACATTTATTGTAGTCTACTCGTGATGGTACACCTTCATACCAAATTTCGTTTCTCTAGTTTCAGTGGTTTCGAAAACGCCTTTGTGAGCGGCAATTTTGGATTAACACTTCTTCTTCAGTTGAGACTTGACGGAGAGGAATGCAATTTATTGATGGCTCATTTACGTGTTAATCCGGATGTTTCAAAAAGAATGATCAAACTCGGTCCAGTAGAACGACCGGACGGACTGTACAAAGGGAGAACACTCAAACACTTCTCCTTCTGTTCAGACTTGACGAAGAGCTATGTGGTTTCTTGATACTTAATTTACGTGTTAAGCTGGATATTAAAAAAAAGAACGATCAAAATCGCTCCAGTAGAACGGCTGGACGTACTGGACAAAACTTGTGAGAGGAATACATAGGGGAGAACACTAAAACACTTCTCCCTTTGTTCAAGCTTGACAGAGAGGAATCCGGTTTATTGATGGCTCATCTTCGTGTTAAGCCGGATATTTAAAAAAAAAGAGTGATCAAAATCGCTCCAGTAGAACGGACGGACGGACTGGACAAAGAAGAACACTCAAACACTTCTCCTTTAGTTGAGACTTGACGGAGAGGAATGCAATTTATTGATGGCTCATTTACGTGTTAATCCGGATGTTTCAAAAAGAATGATCAAACTCGGTCCAGTAGAACGACCGGACGGACTGGACAAAGAAGAACACTCAAACACTTCTCCTTTAGTTGAGACTTGACAGAAAGGAATGCGATTTACTAATGATTTATCTAAGTATAAGCCCGCAAATTTAAAAAAAAGAATGATCAAAATCGGTCCAGTGTAAAGGCCGGACGGACTGGACAAAGCTTTAGAAAAGTTTTTTAATATATAGTTTATTATTATTATTCTTTTTTTTTATGAAATATTTGTCAAATAAGTCCCCTGCAAAAGAAACTCTATCCCAAAGTATCCGTGCTGCTTTACTAAAGACATTATTAGGAAACTCAAGGTTAACTCAATTTATCATATAAAGTTTATACATACAAAATTGAAAATTCAAACCCCTACTATCAGGAATTTGTTCGATTGCGTAGGGAAGTCAAGAAAGACATAAAAATAGCCTATAAGACCTTTATATCAAATTCTGAAAATAATATCAATGATGATCCTGGTTAACTGTGGAAACTTATTAAAAACAAAACAAAAATCATCCCCCAAATATATTAAAATTTCAAGCTCAGATTTGTGTAACAATGAAGAAATAGCTAATACGTTTGCACAGTACTTCCAATCAGTATTTGTATCCTCTTCTCAACCGTTCAGTAATTTTAATTGCAAATCTGAATACTGCCTGTTGCTCAAATGCATTTGAACGAAATAGGAAAGGCTGTCAAGACTCTAAAATCCAAAACGACAGTTAGATCTGATGGTATACCCTCGTATATAGTGAAAGGATGTATTGATAAATTTTAATATTCCCTATTGATTGCGTTCTACTTGGCACTAAAAACATGTATTTTCCCTAACAAATGGAAATCTGTTTTAGTTTGTCCTTTATCTAAAACAAACAACAGACGAGAAACCACCAACCACAGGCCTATAGCAATCTTACCAATCTTTGCAAAATTCTCTGAACTGATCGTATATCAACGAATTATTAATCATTTGAAGGCAGTTATCTCAACTAAACAATATGGCATTGTTTCACAGAAATCCACGGTAACGAACCTTACAATTGTTACAGATTTTATTGAAAACACGTTGGACAAAGGAAAGCAAGTCGCTGCGATTTATATTGATTTTGAAAAGACCTCTAACAGACTTTATCACAATGTATTACCAGATAAATTAAATCACCATCACTTCTCTCTATCTTTGATTAGGTTCGTGTGATCTTATCTAACTAATCGCAGACGGTCTGTTCCATTTAAGGAACACAAATCTGATGAATATACAGCACTGTCAGGAGTCCCGCAAGGCTCGAATCTTGGACCGTTGTTATTCCTCTTGTTCATTAATGACCTACCGCAATTCTTACCAGATAATAAAAAAGTGCTATTTGCGAATGACCTCAAATATATGCTAAAATTAATTCCATGAAGATGCCATAAAACTACAGCATAGTTTAGGCAACTTTACTAACTCGTGCGTTATCAATCAACTTGCAATTAATACGAAGTTTTATTGGTAGAAATAAAACGATTTATAGTTTTAATTGTTAAATTCATAAGTAGGTCCGACGTAGTTAAAAAATCTTGGTGTCACGTTTGATATGAAATTAACGTTTAACAGCCACATAAAATATATTATTACAAATGAAGCTTTTAAAATTCTAATATTTGTAATAAGAATGGGAAGAAAATTTAACAACGTTTCTACCTTAGAGAAAATGTATTATGCTTATGTTCATTAGAGCAAAGACGTAGCATTTCCGATCTATTATTTCTTAGGAAAATAATTCAAAATGGCTTAGGCTGCACAGACTTGGTATCATTGTTACAGTTTCGTGTCCCGTCATGAAACACTCGCGTAGACAACACTGGTCTCTTCCACTGCAAAAAGGCAAGGACGATATAATTATGAAATCACCAATCTGGAGAATATGTAACTACCTACAATGCAATGTGTAGAACTTCCATCGAATTGCATATATGTGATATGTCTTCGTCTTCCAACGCATTTAGAAATATTGTAATAAAAATATCTGTAAATGAGCATTTTAAATATCGACATTCTAATTGGGGTACAAAACTTGTTGTGTTGACAATAAATATACAAATAAAATTAAAGTAAAAAAAAAGAATATTGAAAGTACATATAAACATTTTATTTTTGTTTTCTATCTTGCATAGTATAATTTTCTCCGGCTAGGTGGGGGGCAATCGCCCCCCCCATTGGCCCCCCTAATGGGCGTCTTTGTACCGCGACACGCATTGGATAATTCGTTAATGTCCATTTCCGTGCATTATCGTCACAACATAGAAAGACAAGAACAATGGGGTAAAGTAATTGAACACATGATTAGCAGATAGAAGCATTGAATCAATGTATTATTTAGTGATTGAGGTATTTATGGAGATATGGATTAGTTTATCATCGATGGAGCGTGCACGAACTGAATCATGACACGCGACGTTATTCATGAGCAGTACACGTGAACAAATTGATGTACTGTTAACAGAAATTTTGAAGCACATACGCAGATACTGCAGAGATTCACTGCAGAGATTTTTCCTCTAGCTAATATGCCCTTAATTTTTAACTAATTCACTGCCAGTCTCGATGTTAGTGTAATTTTGTATCGTTGTCGTTATCTGCCGTGTTTGTCTTAAGAACAAAAAAAAAACTAAAACACAAAGGCATCGGTCTTCCCCTGAAATATAGCCCTGTATATTCGGAACTTTCTAACACAATAACCAACACCAATCAGCATCAGTTAGGCATAGATGTAAAACAAATGTTGCCAGAGTTTTTTTTTTTATATATATATATATTGTGTATATTCCAACAAAACCCACTTCATAGCTTATCTAGATGCATTTATTTAACGGGTTGCAGCTGTCACTACAGAGTATGCAAGTCTGTTCATCGAACATGAGAGATTCTTTATCTAAGGAAGTTAGAAGCTTTGTGAAGGGACCATTAGTTGTGCATTCCTAAAAGGTAGTTTTCTTACTGTTACAGTCTGGCAACACTGTTTGGTGGACAGTGGCAGTAGGGGATAGATATGATTCTCCTCTATCAACTTTACTAGGGCACTTTCAAACAATAAAAAGAAGTTGAAAATGTCCGGTGAAATGTGAGAATTTGACTACATCTAGCAACCCTGAGAGAAATGAAAAAAAAATCTACTATTCTCTCCTTCGCATTCACAGTGAAGTAACAACCAATCAAATTATTCATTTCCTCGAACGAATAGAAATTGAAAATGTAAAATGTCTGTACTGTTGGAAGTTTTTTCGTAAACGAAGTATTATTCTGTTATTCAAGATGTTCTTTCATACTCTCTTTTAAAGATTGTTTTACGTATGAAGAAACCCAAATTAAACGTGAAAAAATATTTAATTGAAATTTTGGTATCATTGCTTCTGCGATGATTTACGTAAAGCTTTGTTCGATTTGTGCAATTACCAGTAAGAGGAAGAGAATTAGTGAGATATGTATTATACGGTATTTTGAGATCGTCCATATCCCAGGTTATGAATCCCCAGTAGCACACAAACGTTGAAACTACGTGGATTAAACGTCAGTACCGCAGCGTTATGATGACGTTTTAAATGTACCGAAATGTCCGCCTGTTCAACGGTTTATTCGACGTTGAATAATGATTGAGAAGAAACGGGTTTACTTGGCCAAAACACCATGAATGCTGTCTATTGGTATACCCACATTTAGTTTCATTTTATCAGTTGCTTTTAACACGATATACAGTGTTAGTTTTCCAACAATAAATAATCCGAGCAGTTGCTGTGCGGTTCGAACACAGGAGCCTTCTGCACTTCTCGTTAGTAGTTAGACGCGTTGACCACTTATCCACGAATCCACCTGAAGAGGACACTACGTACTCTTTTACTGTATCGCTGAAATTAAATGTTCGTCGAAATATAGTTTAAAATTCAACCTGTTTTCAACATGCAAATGAAAACACGAAAAATATAGTTTTTTCATTGTATTTGCTTTTAATTAAAATGTTTAAGCAATTAAATTAGAAATACAAGTGTGAAACGAAATCTAGGATAAAGTATGAATATAGTTGAAAGTACGTCACATTAACGTCGTATCAACGAAATTCTAACTTCGTTGAAATATAGTTTAAAATTCAATCTGTTTTCAACGTGCACATAGGAACAAAAAATTAGTTTGTGTCATTCAATTAGTTTATAATTATATTTCTTGACATAACATTAGTAAGAAACGCATTAAACAAAATCTATTATACAATACTTGAAAATAGCAAATTGAATACACCGTCTCATCAACGCAATGCCGTCTTTGTTGAAATATGATTTTAAGATAAACGTATTTTTTTTTTCAACGGACAACGGTTAATAAACAAAGTGAACCTAAAATTAACGTTGAAAACACATATGTGTGCTACTGGGGTTGTATCTGTAAACCATAGCAGAGAAGATTTTTGCAAAGAGGGGGATAATCCCAACCATCTCCAGCTACAAATCGAACACTGTCGTAAAGTGTCTCCAATGGTTTTGTTTGTAATGGTCAATGAATGTGATGTGGGTATTGGTCCAGCTTTCTTGAACGGAAACAGCAAAACAGAGCTAGTCGCACCCCAGTGAGTGAGTCACCATTCACAGTACCGTGATTGCTCCATTACTTCTCTTCTGACGTCTCCATGTTATTAGTCATCTTTAGGATGGGTCGCGTGTCTGGTTGATGCGGTTTCTACGTTTTCAAGGCTTTTACCGCGTGTCAGTGAGTGGAAAACGGATGACCTGAAAGCGTGGTAAGAGTTTTCACATACATGGTAGACAGAGAGGAAGGGGAGGGGGATGTAGAATATGTAGTAAAACTACATTGTGGAAACACCCTTAATCACTGAAATTTTTGCCTGGAAATCCACACATGCTAAAGAAGGCAGGGAAAACCAGAAGTTTGTATTGATATTTAATACGATTTCCTTGGTGCATAGAATACAAAACGGCGTAAAGTGATCAGTGGGGATTGTATTACTAATACCATGGCGGGGGTAGTAAAGACAGGGTACTATGGATGATGACTCAGAGGGTCGACTACAGCTGGACCAAGTAACATCACATCTAGTAAAAACAAAACAGACCATTACTAGGCTAGCGTCGAGGTCGTTCCGCTAATATTTATAATTCTTTCTTATGCATTGTTTAGATTACTAATATTGCTACGATGGTAAGAATCATGGTTGAAATTGCGTACGTTTAGACTACGGAACTAAACTTGGTTATTGTGCTTGTGTTGCCCTCTTCTCAGTATCCTGGAACGAAGAAAAAGGTTTAAATTATAAAATAATAAACAAAAGTTAACTGATAGTGGCGTAACATTTTGTAGATTAGTTGTGCCATCATTCTTTTATACTTTAAAAGTGATACACACCTCTAGGATGCTATATATTTAGATAAAGAAATAAATAAAATCACGAAGTGAGCTGCGCTTAACGGCCATCTTGCGTTTAGATTACTAGCGTAAGAAGACAATCGTCGTAAGTTGACGCTGGTTAAATTTGAAACCTGCGTTAACGATAACTTGCGTTTGCATTACTAAAATGATCTCTATTAACGTTAATCGTGGTAAGATGTTAGTAATGTAAACAAGGCATTAGACTACAAATGTCGCTTCTTGATACTCTCTAAGGTCGACTTCTCATGCATGCGTTAGCCGCGTTCTTTGCTTACGATTTTAGCTGAGTACCCAGTTGAAAAACGTGTTGAAGTATGTCTATTGGCCAGGGTCGGATTGGGTCCTTGAAAATGGCTCAGACCTTGGATTTCATATGACGTATAATATTCGGACAAACTCAAAAATAGTTTACCCTTTATTCCGCCAGTACACATACGTCTTCCGGGAGTATAATTATCCGAAATCGCTTCATTGTGATTGGCGTAACTATAATATAAATAAATACAACCACTATGTTTGTATTTATATGACAATTCAAGTTGGATACCACATCACGGACGCCACCAGAAATTTAGTCAGGAGGGGGTAGATTCAAGAAAGAGCAGATTCACCATATACCTATCTGATAGGCATATCATCTGTATATATGCGATATACGGATGATATATTCATACAGGTATACCTTCTGATGGTATATAGGTATACGTATATATATATACCTATACAGACTTGCTTAAATCTAGATATCTGTCTATATAGGTATACATCTATATTCGTGTCACTATTACTCGGTTAGTAGGCATAATTGAATAAGTCACTGGTTTTCTTTTTACATTCTATTCTTTAGTTCACAATGGTTTCGTGGTGTTCTCAAATCTTGCAACGTTAATTTAGCTCATTTCCCAACGTCATAGAATGATGAAATTTTGCATAGCAACGTAAGTCGGGTCACAATATAATATTCCATTGTTAATTTCATATTTTTCTATACATTTATATATTTAAAAGCATATTCAAATATATTTTAGATATGGACTTTTTATCCTGAAATAGATACTAGCCTGGAACGATGTTACGTTTGATTGGTTGCAGAACACTTTAGGATTTGGATCATAACATATTAGGTAGAGAAAAAGTATCCGAACACCGAAATAACTCGAAATGAAAATAATAATAAAAATAAAAACTTTTTAAAGACATACTTTTCTTAAACAATTCGTACTAAAAAGTAAAACATAATTTTATTTATGCATCACTAAAAAGAAAAGCATGGGGCGCGCCAACTCAAGAACTTATAAAGTGATTGTATATGAGAGAGCGCCACATGCTTTTCTCTTTAGTCATGCATAAACAAAATTATTTTTTTTACTTTTTAGTGCGTCTTTAAGAAGAGTATGTCTTTAAAAAGTTGTTATTATATTAACTTATTATTTTTTAGTTTAAATAACGTTTTAAAGGTTGATATGTCATTTTTCTTCAAAGGTTTCTCCTTTCAATTCTCCACTTGTTCTAATAATACCTTTCCAACTTCAAAACTTTCCTCTAAATTCACTGAAGATATAATTCTTCCTTCTCGACAACTAAAAAGAGGAGTCTTTCCATGTTGTTCTTGTTTATTTTCTTTCATAGTTTCTGCGCTTCGTTCTCAACTATCTCTCGAATACATTTCTCCTTTCGTGTTGAGGCCCAGTCTTCCGTTGTATCGCTTCCCCATGTTTATCAATCCCCTTGCTGCACGTAATCAAGGATAGCCTACGAGTTTCCTTGTAGACCCTCCTAGGCACGTAATAAGCCTGCACGTAAAAGCTTTTTTTTCATTACCTCATCACGAATTACGTTATTGCTCTCGAATTTAGTTTCTCAAACAGAATAACAAAGTTTTACTAACGCATTCGTTCCTCATTCAGGTTTTTAGAAACAGTGTTGAACTCATATATTTTCCTTTCGGGGCGAGGAAGCGGGGAGACGCTGCAGCTCCCATTTCTGTCTGCTGCTCCCAGAAGGCATCCCTATTTATTCCACAAATCTCTCAGTTGCTATCCTCATCCATGTAGCTCCTGAGTAAGCTTAATTTAATCTACCAAATTTGCATTTGGTTGTTTTCTACGTTGTTTCTTGTCCCTAGGACATTGTCGTGCATCTGCTATGTTCGTCTAGCTCATGTCCATTTCATCCTTTTTTTCTAGATCATCTTTACTTTCCCCTGTATACACAAAAGCTTGTCCAATTGTTCATGTCCCGTTATTTCTATGAATAAACAGACACGCAGTTTCTAAAACCTCATCCAGGAATCCTTGAAGTTCTGTTAGCACGGAATCGATCAGGGGCAAAATCAATCCATATGTGGTATCGACTTCAGGGGCATAGCCAGAATTTCGTTTTGTAGGTGGTCCACTAGTTTCTTTCGGGAATCCAGGCATTACATGTATACGAAATACACCTAATTGCGCCTAAATTTATGCTATTTTTTTTTAAAATTTCATAAGGGATTCGGCCCCCTGGCCCCTCCCCCTGGTTACGCTACTGGAGTCGATACCAATTGTATATTGTAATGCAGAATCCTTCTATACAGTTCGTTACTGCATTACAAAAATAATAATAAGCTTTTTATTGATTATTTTTTTCGGCATTTTGTACGCGTTTAATCCGAATCCGTGGTGAATCGGATCGCGTTAAACTAGGCTTCACTGTATTTTAATTCCTGTATACTTCAGATTGCTTAATTTAACTTCTAAAAATTAAACAGAAAAAAATTTCGTCGATGATGTCAGACATAATACACCATATAGCTTGTCCATTTTCTTATAGTGGGTGACCTTGAAGACCTAAAAAGAACTGCGACAGGGCAGCCAATGAGAGAGAGAGACAAATTTTGGCGTAATTGATTCTCTGAGTGGGAAAACAGCAGATAGAGTTAAGTTTTATTGAAGCGGTGGAAGTGTGAGTGTCTTGTCTTTGGAGCATTGTTGCCAAGTTGCACGCTCATTAGCAACAATCAGAATGCAGTTGCAGTCTATTACAGTGAACTGAAACTATGGAGCGTAGAGGCGGCAATATTGTTTCGTTTATTTCATGCTTGATCTTCACATCTCACACAGGCTCTGAAAAAACAGACGACAATTTTTGTACGGGGTGAAAACGAAGGTCTCCGATTGCGTGTGACGATATTTCATTGGACATCGCTTGTAACGGAACTCACCCGCCATAGTAAGCCTGTGGACAAATTATAGTTGAATTGAAATTTCCTGAACACGATATGCATAATGTCCAGTTAAAGTAGATAAAAATCATTAAGATAATAATTAAAGACAAAATAAAATAGAAAACACACCGAATAATACAAAAGAAAATGAGAGAAAATTCCTCAATTACTGCAAAAATAAATACACAACAAAATGATTTCACAATTGCATTCTTGAATCTGCTTTTACACATATAATAGCTATCTATGTCTTTGATCACATTACTAGCATGACTATAGAAAGCAGTCATTTTCCATCTAGGAGACTTTCTGATTTTATTGGTTTTAACTGTCTGGCAGTAGAAGAAACCATTGTTTTCCATTCGTGTCGTCAGTGAAGGTACATAAGAGCATGGTTTGAATACTAGATCATAACGGTAACAGTAAATATGAACCCAGTTATAAAGAAAGACGAGATATTTCTATCTTCTTTGCTCCAGCATCAACTTCTCTGGACAAGTTAGAGAAGAATTTAAATAAAGTATAAAACCCAGTTTTTCTTATAAAGTGAGATATCCTGAAAGCCTTTGATTGAATTCTGGGTTAGCAGTCTTTGAATTTCCCTTCCTGAAGACCCCACACATAGATTTCAAGTCATATAAAATCAATTCTCTGCAAAGAAATTTCTCACACGTTTGTGTTTGTTAATTCATACTCTACCACGTGATTGGCTTATTTATACCTACCAGGCTCTTCTGCAGAATGCTTTTGACGGTTCGTCTGTTACAACAATAGGACCTACTGAAATAACTATTTTTATCCATGCGATTGGCAATATCATACATGGCCATACAGAGAATTAGCTCGCATTTAACATCAACAGCAGCACTTCTCCTTCTGGCTTCAAAGAAGTCGGTTGCCTCACCGACAGGTGGGTCTATTTTCTTAAATACACTCATCAATTAAAGCTTCTGATTGGTTCGTAGTGCGATATTTCAGCTAAGGGGAAATGCTGAACCACTTCAGTTTACCAGGATGTTTACCAAAATAAGCTACTGACCTCAGAGCTATCTAGCGGTGAGAGAAGAAACTTCTTGGAAGTCAAAAAGAAATGTGCACATATTTAAGAATGCAGCCTAATTCTCTGTGTATCGTTCTGTGTGGTAATACCCTTCAGGTTCAATCCCAGAGGTACCAAACAGCTTTTAGGTGTTGACTTAATAAATTTAAGCCTTTACAAACACATTTAAATATTTTCTTATTAAACTGAAAACCTTTGCAATCACATTTAAATGCTTTCTTTAAATTGAAACATTTACAAACAGTTTAAATGTTTTGTTGATGAAACACAATTATAAATATTAACTATTAATCATTATTCAGGTGACTCTCTTTCTATGCCTTTTGTTCTCTTGAGTCACATTGAATGCTAGAAAGATATCTTCAATTAAAACAAGGATCACTGGCCTTTCTCTTTCTTCTAACTCAATTACAATAGTCGTTAAATTCGGAATCTTGTGTAAAGCTTAGCAAGACAAGCAAGCTTTTCTTATTTTTTAAATGTAAATTTAATATAGATCCGACGTCAATATACTGAACTAAGCACATATAAACTAGTGGTGTTTTTTTAAAAAATAAAGAAAACTAAGCAGACGAAGAGAACCTGCTAATTCTACAATCATCAGAAAACGACCGGGTAAGTTGAGGTCGCTGAAATTAGATCTAAAATAAGATTCTCTCTATCAAGTTTGGTTGAGACTCTGGTCCCACAGAGACAAAGCTGAATTAAGCAAAGCCAAATGAATAAGGAAGTGGGTCGCTAAAGGAAGGAAGTTCCAATAAAATATTTTTAAAAAGATGAATGGCAGATAGCACCCAAGAACTAGCCTTTATTTTTCCTTGCAGTGATAAACTTCACGCACCAAATTTGTTGGAGAGTTGTGGCAAAATTGATTGATGACAAACCTGCAGCATCAAATTAAAAAAACAACAAAAAAACATCCATGGCGTCTGTTAAGTGATCTGCTTAGCAACGTGAAGGATAAATTAAGCTACGAAAGTGCTTCTAACTAGCTCTCGGCTTGACGTAATATAGTAGCGTGTTGGATTACTAACTGAAAAGTCGGGGTTTAATAAAAGAAAAATAGTTTTTTTCAACAACTTTCCTTTTTTTCTTCGTTCGTACTTACAAAAATTTGCTTTCCTTTCCTTCCTTTTGTACTTCTCAACGTTTTACACAATTTTCAAAATTGTACGCAATTCCCGAAAATAAGTTAAATAATTAAAGTTAGTTAATTATTGTTTTCTTTCATTACACGCAATAGAAAGACCAAGAAAAGCAATAGGCATTGCCCCGAGCAATCAAGTATACATATACATCGTTATGGTTTTCCTGAGAAGGCTCGCTTGTAAATAGTCAACACTTCATAGTTTTTACACGGGATAAAATCAACTATATCTTTGTTGAATTGAAACCTATATATCGTGCCTTTGCTTCATAAACAGTCTTCGTAACAGAAAATAAACAGTCAGTCAGGAGTGCCGTGATTACAGTGATAGACATAAACTCAATTTGAAGATTCGAGGTTCGAACCCCACTGCAGACAGTCGAAAAATATGACCAACTAATTTAATATATAATCATGAAAGCAATGCACAAAGTCCAGCTAAATATACATACCAATAGGCAACAACCATTGTTAATAACCCTTCATCAAGATTTTTTCCGATGTTGGCCCACCAAGATTTTGGCAAGACAGTTTAGTAGCAAACTTGTTTTCTTGTTAACTAGCACCTTTCCTGCAAACTTGTTACAAGTTTGCAAACTTAGTGAGAACGTTCTGTAAATTTACTGTGCTATCTCAAATTGTACGTAGATATTTATTTTATCGTGTTAGGTAATCTATAGAACCTGAAGATAACTGTATTCAGAAACGTTTTCTTCAAGTGACTAGCGCTGTACTAGCGAGTGATTAACATGCTTTTAACATTGGTAGTCACTCGCTAGTACAACGTAGTGACTCAAAAAAAAAAACGTTTCTCAATACGGCTGAATTCGTTTAACTAACCAAATTGAACACCTGATTGTACCATGATATCTAACATTCCTAACAAACACTTTCTAAACATTACATTTTGCCTACGCAATTCCCCAAGTAGCAAAAAAAAAAACAAAAAAAAACAACTAATTTTGAAAATGTATAAAATCACTTTGAAATACAAACTTTAAACGCTTAAGCACATTGAACAAAGTATTGTATTAAAATGCAAATGGCTTAAATGCCAAGTTATCGCATTTCTACACAAGTGTGTTGTTAAACAACTATGAAATAATTATAGTTTGTTAATCATAGCTAAACAACATTCAGAAAAATTCAGGATTATTTGATGACAAGTGGAATGTGTGTTTCGATAAGACCGAACAACACAGCAATGTAACAAGTGTACAGTTGAACGTATTTGTTATCCTTGAGGCTATCCATGGATCTCGATACGGGAGACGGATCTACTTCTAGTGACCTGAAATTGAAGCCAGCACAAGCCATGATCACCAGGAAGGTGAAATTGATAAAAAAAAAAAAACAATTGAACATCACGTTCCGTACACTTCAATATATGCACGAAATTTCTTACGAACAAAATACTACTTTCTCCTGAAGAAAATAAAATTCTAATTTTACCACGTAGATAAAAGATAGATAAAATGAATTTTATGGGCGGTAACAGCACTATGGCTTACGCCCGTCCCGAAATTTTACTAGGTAACTCAGGTGTAAAAGATTTATTTATGCAGTAGTTAGCCTACCATTAGAAATGGTTTAGTAGTGCTACTGCGTTTTGAAGGTCCTCAACCTTTTGTTGTTTCAGTCCACGAATTATTAATTTTCCTGTTGCGTATGATAACAGTACTCAAATGACTTTTAATCTGAAGTTTTATTCTGATACATAACTTAACTACGGGAATAGTCAATAGCTAAGTCTTGTCTAAATTCTTACGTCCGGTGTGAAACAGCGCAGGAGATGTAAGGTCTCGTACTATTTTAGGGGCTGATGTTCGGTTGGTCCTACCCTCAGGTTCTCTGGTAAACGGTTGATGAATGTGTGGATCACACTCAGGCTGAACAAGGTTAGTTGTTGGATTCGGGAATGATGTTGCAGCTTTGGTTTTGGGGGTTGCACTGGCACTCTACTTCGGGACTTATTCTACAGTGCCAATGTAAATCGTTCCGCCTACTGTCCACGGATGGGATCGACTTCCGCCTCGTGAATATAGTTCGTAATTGTGTTTTCATTTCGCGTTTTTATGGAATGTGAGTTTGGTGAAGGCGATGAGAGTGACTTGAAGAATAAGGTAGAAAGTGCTTAAGGTTAGCCGGACTGCTTGATAACCTGATGGGAGTACCCTAAACAGTAATTCTGTTACGACAGCTCTCTAAGATGGCGTTTTGTGATTTTTAAACTTTTCTCTTCGTTTCCGCGATTACTTTTTCAGCTCATGCTTATCTTAAAGTTTCCTCCTATCCTCTTTCTGCTTAGCTTCGATGAGCCCTGGGCTCTGATGCAGAACTGGGATGACGTCAAATTTGATTGAGGGTTTTCCCCTTTTTTGGGGGTAAATAATTGTCTACGTTGCACGTGTGTTCTGACCGTACTTGAGCAGGTATATACAGTAGTTTAAGGATTTTATCTTTGCTGCATGATGATCTTGTCGAAGCTTCCCCCTACCCTTTCTTTTAGTCTTTTTCTAGAGTTTCAGCCTTACGCTTTCGCCAACTTTTCTCCATTCTGGCACTTCCTTTGCAACTTCTCTTCATGTGTGCTTCGGGCGCTAAGACTAGTGTATAATATGTTTACATACGGTCTTATATATTGAAGCACGGCATCGATGGGTAAGGCACCCGCCTTAACTTCTCTCCGAGCACGGTTATATAAGTATTATAGTATTGTTATGCCCCCTTCTGTGGCTTTGAAAGAACGTTTTCCTCGCGGGTGGGTAAGCTTATATTTTAATCATATGGTTTCTTCGTTTGGGCGGCAGGGCACCATTCGTCGTCCCCTGTCTGCTTTCTTGCTATGCCTGTCCCCAGCAGGAGAGAGTCTTTCACCAACTGTTGTTGTTAGTAGATCTACTAATGATTTAGAATTTATTTGTGTTCTTGTTAAAGTAATGATAAATAGTTTATAATTTTCTTTGCGTGTTACATATTTTTTCATAAAATTGTCAAAGTGGAATTTATAATAACATTTTTCACATTGTTGATAACCATTGTCCAAAGAGTTGCACATTCTGCTTATAGATGATTAAAACATATCTAAAATAACATATACATACAGACTTCACGCAGTCAACAACATAATGCAAGGATCTTTATAACTTTATCTCAAAACGCGAAACGAGAAACGTAATCGACGTGAGAAATAATAACAGGACAGTAGGAAAGGTGATTACTTTATTTTATTTATTTTATATACTAACCT
>JAGDQP010025306.1:0-27047 GCA_022664845.1 Lepisma saccharinum | reverse complement strand
TACGGCGTCCTTTTCCTATGCTTTCTCCTTGAAGTAAAGGGAATATATATTCCCCCTTTTTACGGGGAAATTCCAATACAAAGGTTACTGCGAAATGGGAAATTCGCTCGAAAATGGTGATTAGATTAAACAATTAACAAAAAAAAGAACTTTTTTGAAAGCGGGAAGTTGTTGAAACCTCTTATTTATTCATTCATTTAATATTCTAGAACACTTCACGCTACGATTTCAAGCTTTAGATTGGTATTGACAAGATAAGTAAGTTCGATTCTGTCACCGACCAACTGTCTGAAGTCTCCAAGGTTTTCTCACTCATTTCCACTAGACGAATAGCGGTATGGTAATAGGCAAAGACCCTGGTGGGTTCTCTTTCCTGCTTTCAGAAGAGCGTTTGCTAATGAACATCATCCTTCATACAAATGATGAACTCAACCAATGTAAATCAAAGATATAAAATGTAACGAGCACTTGACTATTTTTCACTAAAACTTTTAACACAGGAAGAAACTAATGAGTAAACAAAGAATAGAATTTAACAGATGACAACGCAGATAACATGCCAGCTTGCAACAAGGTTGTCAGTCACTTTCTTCGACCTTGTAAAACTTGATTTTGGATTGAACTTAATAAACAAGCATGAAACAAGCTTCTTGGACCAACGTAAATGGGTTGGTTCTTATTACTAAACTAATTCAAGCTTGTTGGAACAAGCAGTTATGCAAGGAAGCTTATCAAACTTGTTATTTATTTGAATTGTGCTTCGTTACACATCTGCTGTCGTCTCATTTCGGTGCAGTCCTATCACGGTGCGAGGACTGTTTCACCGTAAGTTAATCTTCGCCAACTCCCCAAACTTTTATTACAAGCGTCTCTTGCGAATAGATAATTAGCTCTTGGAAAGCGAAATGGGGCGTGTGATTCCATGGTCTGGCGAGTAGAGCATAGGAGTGGTGTGGCAGTGGAGCTTAGTTCGATTTCCACCTAGTGCAAAGATTTTACTTTTTTAAATAAATATTTTTTTTTCTTATCCTGTCAAGGTTGTTTTAACCTTGATTTTTGTAAACTAAACTGCTTGATTCAACCTTGTTTAAATCTTTTTGGCTTGATGTGGTAAGCTTGCCATTAAGTTTTCCCACTTACAAAAGTAAGCTTGATTCACTTTTGAGTTACGTCAAAATTGCTATGTGGGATAGAGGTTGCTAACTCCACAGAAAATTTCCGAAATTGAGGATAATCTTAAAAGTTTAATTATACTTTTTCAACTCTTATCGTAATTCGTACTGACTGTAAGAGCTAGGGTTGCCAACTCTGAATTCTCTAAAAAACAGACATTTCGATTCAGTTTCGTTTGACACTCAACATACTAAAAATAATTACTGCACTTGCTCTACTATTATCTGAAAGAAAACTTGAGTTAAAGCGACATAAGAAAACACATTCTGGACAGAAGAAAGAAAGGGCTACAGGTATTTTCGACTTTGAAATCTATTTCATTATCAAATACTTCCTTAAGAATTAAAACTAGAATTTATTTATCAATTTTAAGACCAATCCTGACATATGGACACGAATTGTTCAACTCAAATATAAATGTGGATCATTTCGAAAGATTTGAGAGATACTGGTTGCAACCAGTGAGCAACCAGCAACCAGCAGCAACCAACTCTCATGAGAATTTCAAAAAGACAGTGGAAATCTGAAAAAGAAGAACTATACAGAGATATGCCTATCACACCAATTCACTACTTGGAATTATGTAAAGAAATATAAAAACTCAATCAAAAACAAAAAAAATCGCCAATATCAACTTTCCTAAACATCTTAATGTGACAATTCTACGCAATCAAATCACTTTACAAGAAATATTACACAACTAATCTACAAATATACAGGGAACAAAATATCAACTCACCATTTAACATGCTAAAAACACGGAAGCTTCGAGCTGGAAATCAATTAAAAAAGGTCAACATTAATTTGGCATACGGAAATAATAACTAAAAACTTTATATCCTATCCATATTCCCAACTTAAATAACTAATTTTCAAACTGACATTGGACAATATAACTAAAATAGACTTACATCATATTTGTATAAAACTCATGTTTATTTAATTTAATAGGATATCCTGTGCAATTAATTAATTAAGACTTAGATTCATTTAGCAAATAATTAAATAGTATTTCGCGTAGAGCACACTTTACGTACACTTCAGGAGCATATGGATTCAATCTAATTAATTCGGTAATATCTAACAAAGAATGCCTTATGGGCGGGTTCCTGGCTGTCTGTTTGGTGTGGGCGTTCTGTTTCTGGTGCTCAATCTGATTCTCTATCTACAACATTTATCAGATAATCACAAACAAATAATAATTTTCCAAAGACGAAAATGGTCTCAAATCGGCCAGAAGTCCGCCTGAAAGGCCCTGCGGGCCGCAGGCAATTATATATGTTCAGTTCAACGAAAAAAAATATTCACAGAGAGAGCTGTTAAAGATAGACGTACGAGAACTCCTGGCTGATAAGATTACTTGTCGACATATTGTGGCCCTCTATCCTGGGGTGTCATGTCGAAGGCAGCAGACAGTCTCTAAGTAGCTTACAAGGAGACTATATGGAAACAACGGATACACAAGAAGCTTACACACCACACATCTGTACTTCTGAGTACGGCCTCGAATGTTTGGGAAACTTGAACACCACCAACAACGTGTACTTTTCTAGTACATTTTGAGAAAGAAAAGTGATCCACTTGTACTTCTAGTAGAATGTACTTGAAAAAGCGAAGTATCACCAAAAATGTACTTCTTAGTACAACTTTGAAAAGGTGTCCATCTTGTATTTCTCAGTACAACCTAGTTGAAAAAGTGAATTATCACTACAAATTGTACTTCTTAGTACAACTGCAAGGTGTGCGCACAAAATTGTACTTTTAAGTACAAGGAAACAAGAAATGGAGGAGACCACTGCATATTGCCCCCAGCTAGTAAGCAGGGTTGAGCTGGCACTTTCTTGGCCCAACTACAGGCTGAGAAGTGACTGAAAATTTTTCAAAAAACACTTGGCAAGTTGATAAACAACAAGAAGTTTGCTAAAGCATTATATAGCACAAAGCAAATACAAAAATGAAACCTTAGGTTTAAAAGGGAAAAAAGCTTGATTGAAACAATGGTCAAATCCCAACAGTATAAATTGACAAACTACTCTGTATTACACAGAATTGTTACAAAACGATAGGTAACTAACCACATGCCTTTTTAGGACCACAATGTTTTATGAAACTGCCTCTAGACAATTATGTTTTAAAAAAAAATAAAAAAAAAACTATAAAATAATAAATATTATAGTAATAAAAACTGACAGAAACCCAATGAAGAACTAACTCAAAGACGAGAAATATAAGTCCCTGCTCCCACAACAAAGTAGAGCAATGAGGCTACTCAACCTGTGACTGGTTAGAAAACAAATCATGCTGGATTAAAAAAAATAACAGTATGACACTATCTTGTGAGAGTCGTGTGACAGGAACCAACTTTCTACAGATATAAAGAACGATACTCAACACATATGGAGAATTGTGAATCTCCTACCTAAAAATGACAAACCAAAGATGCTTGAACACGCCACAGAAAAAGTTGTATCTCACGTCAGCATAAGTTGTAGAAAGGAAAAAATCACTTCAAGTATAGAATATTCCACCCACTACTTCTTACAATACACACGGAGCTGGTGATTCTAATGTAAAAACTGCATTAGATATGGTGGAAAGGAATTGTTATATAAAAGAGAGGCACTGCTACTGGAACAATCCGTACATGTGTCCTGCCCTGAGATACATATGCTGAATACCAACGTGAAAATCCTTATGGGTAACTCTCTGTGCAATTCAAAACACAAATAAACTAAAAGAAAGAGACAAATGTAATTAAAAACAAAAAAGCGGCTGTTTAAAGGGCCAAAACAATGTATTAGACACCACATGAACCGGAAACTGACAATGAAGCCCGGTTATGGAAGCAATGATTAACAAACTAGAAAAGGGAAACAGGAAAGGTTCAAATATTAGAGGACCTCTCCCCCTCAAGTGGCAGACCAATCAAAAGAATAGAGGAAAATGAAAGAGATATTACCAACATAATATACGGCCAGTCAAGCAGCAAAAAGCCAGGTTAGTACATGGCTGGGTGACCTCTAAACCAAATTGCCCCATATGAAAGAGAAAATTAGAATATTAAAGTAATAGGTCTGAGCCAAAACTGCCTAAAGGCCTTAAATAAAATCCAAATTATCACAAAAATAATAACCACAGTCACTACCACCAGACGGCTTAAGTCGTATTCCACACAAACCGGAAAGGAAAAAGAGTATTATCTAATGGAAAATTTAAACCTCAGACACTGAGACGGGTAGATACACACATATAGACCCGTGACCAAATACATGAATACAAATAACCGCAGAAGACAAAATGGGAAAGTTAACCGGGAATACCGGCAAACCGCTGGAACACAGACAGAATCACAAAACGTTGGTGCACTTACAGAACTACAAAAAGGAAGATGGAAAAGCTCCTTTATTACATATACAAAGTAAGAGAGAATCCAACAGGCTGATGTGAACAGGAATGACCGGGCTCCGGGTCTCGCATTACAATAAAACAAACTGGAATTTACTTTTCAAACATCTGTATCCACATTTTATTCTCACTATATGTTGATAAATTTTCCTGCTCAATGACTTCCTCTTCCTCGTAACAAATTTGTACAAAATATAAGATGAAACGTACAAGCTATTACTTCCGTTTTAATTAAGTAAGTTGATTTTTCCATTCCATAAAAGAGCGATTTCCAATAAGGTCCTTTCTTTTCAACAATATGGCAGAGTGTTAGGAGATAGTAGAGTGTCCTGTTTCGGAAGGTAATATCCGAATATAATTTTGAGGGATACTGCACGGCAAATTTTGTAATACTGATAATTTGAGCACTATTTCATGTTTCTGGAATACTTGGAGTTCTAGAATGCCAAATATACCTATTTTGGAGAGTATATCCTCACTCTCTTCTTTAAGGGTGCAGGAAGGAGATTGCTGGTAAACTACCTTCGTTAGTCACAAAGATAACTTGGACAAAATTTCATATTTCTCAAATGCTGGAAGTATTAAATGTCCGAAAGCCGTAACATTACGGAAGCAATTAATATAAAATGTAACGACAAATATTTTAGTAACCTTTAGACTTTAATTATAGAGCACCTCAAACAACAGTATTTAATGTATATCTCTGGCATGTACGTAACATACACATAACTTTCCTGCATTATAATGAAGGCAGTCATAAGAGACCGTTGATTCCTACTACAGTACATTCATTTCTCGGGGTCATTTCAGAAGAATTCTTCTCTCAGACTAGTAAACGATTTAGGCCATAGATGCCACAATAATCTACAAATATAAAATTAATAAAGTCTGGTACATTCATACATAATTAACATTACGAGATATTTCGAGTTTTACGAACTTAACATTGTTATTATGGAAAATTAAATTCCTCTCAACCTATTCTTAAGTAGCGTTTTGGTCAGTTGTAAGCTATGTAACACTTTATTTCATTTTCTGAGCTAGATTGGTATAATATATCGATACTGGCATGTCATTACCGTAGGATTAGTATCATTTATGATACTGATTAAATTAAATTCGTGGTAATGATTTTTCCTTGTGTTCAAGTGCACCAATATTAATGATTTCCAAAATAGAGCAATCTGTATCGTAACGAGTTTCAGAACAAACATGGGTTTACTAATTAAGTTGCGAAATTCATTGTGGTCCCCAGGTGTTCGAGTGCAAGTTCGTTTTCTGTGCACGTCCTTAAAGATTCAAATCCCGTCGGGGACCATTGATCGTAGTGCTTCGGAGGCCCCTTTGCCAAAAGTTATAAATTACATATTGAGAAGCTAATTAACACCTTCTTACGCATTGCTTAAAGTAACTCTGTTTCGATCTGTTCCAAATAAAGTCTCAAAATCGAACACCCTTACTTACAGAAGGGAAAGAAGAAACACGAATAAACTTATAATTTAAACGTATATAATAAACAAAATAGGTAAATAAATGTTTTACCGCTAATTTGCATATTACTATGGTCTTGGAAAATAAACGTCAATAAAATAACGAAAAAAAATGTGGAAACCCGATATGTCTAATTTAACAGAAATGTGTAAATACAGATTGATTAAAGAGTCCCAGTATATTCTGGCAGTTCACAAATCGAGAAGAAGCGTCGTGAGACACAAATGTGGACTGTTGGGGAGGGGTTACATTTTGGAGATGATCAACATGCCCGCCATATTGGATGGTGGTCAGATTTGCCAAATAGCAACTTGGTCGTGTGGCATTCCAAATAAGACGAAAACATTTCCAGAAAAAATGTTAGCTGAAATCAGTTTCTCTCTACATGCTTCCGTCGAGGCGCTAGCCTGTGTTACAAGCTTACCTGATTTTAAAAGAGAACTAACAATATTTAAGTATTTTGTGATTCATAGATGTTAAAAAATTCATAATGAAATGCAATAAGTTTATAATTAAAAATATCAATTACATTGAAATTAGTCACAGTGTCGACAAATCTGTTTCTATAAAACACATATTCTAGTAGCTGTTTCAAGCTCTACGCGATAATTAATTTTTTTAAATCTTCTTTTACAATAGTAGCCATTGCAAATATATCTTTTCCTTTTTTTTAATTTTTTTTTTTTAAAAGCGCCTACATTTTTTGTTCGCAAAGTTATCACTCGATAAAATTAATTTAATTTCAACCCATTCAGTTTTTGAAAAATTTTCATTTACATTCGAGGAATTGCTTTTCCCACTTAAAAAAAGACTGTTAATATATTCAGTGACTTGAAAATGCGTTTTTCCTCCTCTAAACCAAAATAATTATACCCACAATCCTCAATACAGCAATTAAGCTAGTTATTTTGTTAGGGAGGGGGGGGGAGGGGTAGATGGAGGCAAGTTGAAGAGAGAAACAACCAACCAACCCTTTCAAAAACACTTTCTTCTGAAGCAAACGGCCGTAGCTGTCTCGCATATGGATGTCCTGAGATCGATTCTAGTAGTGTCTTTCCCCAACCACATCAGTCTATCCCTCTGGACTTCTTTTTCACGTCATCTTCCCAAACTTATCCCGGCTTGGGTAATAAGTCCACGAATAAAACTCAAGTTCAGTTTTCCTGTTGAATATTTCAGGGCATATTACCGAAATATTCCAAAAGTACCGAAATATCCCGACATCTTTCAAAAGATAATGGGTTAATGATTCGTCTTATACCCAATAACAATATACAAAATCACTCCACAAAGTAAAAATCATACTGGAATCGCCAAAACTGAGGATTCATTGAAAATATCCGGCGAATTTTTCGAGAATATTTTTGAGAATAACACTCTCCACTCCCACATACATAATATTATATAAAAGCTTATTATGTAATCGTTTCCCATAATTTTGTACGGTCTCGATCAGTTTACTTATTAAGGTTCAACAAGTGAAAAGATGGTGTGATCTTGAAACTCTCAGCAATCAGCATTAACAATGAATAACGATTGAAAGACAATTTGAAACGATATGTTTATATTTTCCTTTTTCTTCGTATCCTGTGTTGTTACATCAGTAATTGATCTGATAATTAAATATTAAGCGGCCGTAGATTATAATTTAAAGCATTATACCAGCACTATTTTCTCTATTACTGCTACCTCCATCACTGCTTCTACTTGCGCTTTTACTACTACTACTAATAGTAACGATAATTACTTCATTACTTCTACAGAGTACCTCTAGCTTTGAGTATTTCAGAAAGCAATGCCATAGTAATTTTAGTGATATCATCCCGACCCATATTATAACCTTTAGCTCATAATGAGGATTTTCCTTAGCTCAGAAAATCAGATTCGTTCTGTGTGAACTATGATATATCGCACGTTAACATTAGTAAGCGAGACAAAGTATTTGGAAATTTGTCAACAAAGCATGACAGGCTGCAAGAGACTGCTTCATATTGTTGTCACAAAGTTCATTTACAAACGCTGGTCGAAATGCTTCCAAATGTAAATCCTTTTTCATGTGGTCATGCGTTGCTGAAGACGGTGTTGGAGACATCGCAATTGGGCGGGCAACGGGCAGCACATATTTCCTCACGAGTCTTCTTACGTCTACTGCGCGACCTGTCTTTGATATATCCTGAAGCAAACGCACGTTTCTTCCAATCAAGCAGGGTTGCTTTAGAAGATGGATCCTTGCGAAAGCGCTCTCTAAACGCAGTTATTATCTGCGTCATTGCTTGTTCTATGTGTGGTCGTGCCACTAACTCAACTGTGGAACTGCTACCACTCACATCATCCACGGTTTCACAGCTAAAATGCTTCACGTGATTTTCAACGCAGGGATACCAGACAGTGCTGTCGACAACCATCGACACAGTGTTATCAGTAACTAAAATTACACTGATATTGTTCTCTGTGATAGTCAAATCTAGGGGTACGGGAATTTCTCAGACTATTACTATTACTATTACTGATGTTGCTACTACTATTACCACTACTATCAATATTAGTTCTCTTTCTCTTACTACACACCAGTAGAGCCTAATTATATCAATACTGCTATTTCTGCTAGTATCACCATTACTAATAATGAAAAGTTTAATATACAACTGGCTTTTTTTTAAAATGATTTTTACATTTTTCAAAAATCAACAATAGATGATTTTGTAGTTTTCAATATTTGTAAATATGAGTCAACAGAATTAACCCTAATAATAATATTTTATAGTTGTTAAATCCTAAAGATAAACCATGAAATTTAATCCAAAGAGAATCGAGTACCCTAAACTATAATTGAACAAACAAAATCTTTATGATGAAAAATGGGTATCTAAATAACGTCAAAATATTTAAAACAAAAGTCGAAAAAATATATGCATGTTGGAAAACAGAGATATAATAATCCCCCCTTTCCATTTTTAGTAGTTCATAAAAATTCCTCCCTGCGTTATATACGGACGGTATTTAGGCATCTACAGTACATGCACGTACGTACACCCATACAACAGCAAGACAGAAGGGTTAGAAAGCAAGCGTCATATTTTCGTTACAATGACAAGATCAACAGAAGGCTGCTACATATTTTTGGTGTTATCTCTTTTGGATGTGTTTAGGAGGGACCTTGAGGATTGGAAGAGGGAGAAGAAACACTGGTTCATGTTTTCGAGCGTATCTTGTGAAGATATCAAAGCAACCTACCCCACTGATAGTGGTGATGATGATGAATGTGTATTCTATAAGTCACAAATCTCTTCTCTCTCTCTCTCTTTCTCTCTATCTTTGAGTTTTCACACACACAAACACACACAATACACAAACGCTTTGTGTATCTGCATTCTGTTAAAAAAAATACAGTTTGGCCTTTCGTGGAATGTCCTGTTGCAGCGGGGTTGTGAGACATGTGTTACCTTGACATTAATGGTACCACGCTTCTACGCCTCACATATATTGTAAGATAAGCAGCTGATTACATCTTACGGCGTCCTTTTCCTATGCTTTCTCCTTGAAGTAAAGGGAATATACATTCCCCCTTTTTACGGGGAAATTCCAATACAAAGGTTACTGCGAAATGGGAAATTCGCTCGAAAATGGTGATTAGATTAAACAATTAACAAAAAAAAGAACTTTTTTGAAAGCGGGAAGTTGTTGAAACCTCTTATTTATTCATTCATTTAATATTCTAGAACACTTCACACTATAATTTCAAGCTTCAGATTGGTATTGACAAGACACGGAAGTTCGATTCTGTCACCGATCTACTGTCTGAAGTTTCCAAGGTTTTCTCACTCATTTTCACTAGATGAATAGCGGTATGGTAATAGACAAAGACCCTGATGGGTTCTCTTTCCTGCTTTCAGAAGAGCGTTTGCTAATGGACGTCATCCTTTATAGAAATGATGAACCCACCAATGTAAATCAAAGATATAAAATGTAACGAGCACTTGACTATTTTTCACTAAAACTTTTAACACAGGTAGAAACTAATGAGTACACAAAGAATAGAATTTAACAGATGACAACGCAGATAACATGCCAGCTTGCAACAAGGTTGTCAGTCACTTGATTCCACCTTGTCAAACTTGATTTTGGATTGAACTTAATAAACAAGCATGAAACAGGCTTGTTGGACCAACGTAAATGGCTTGGTTCTTATTACTAAACTAATTCAAGCTTGTTGGAACAAGCAGTTATGCAAGGAAGCTTATCAAACTTGTTATTTATTTGAATTGTGCTTCGTTGCACATCTGCTGTCGTCTCATTTCGGCGCAACCTTATCACGTGCCAGGACTGTTTCACCGTAAGTTAATCTTCGCCGACTCCCCAAACTTTTATTACAAGCGTCTCTTGCGAATAGATAATTAACTCTTGGAAAGTGAGATAGGGCGTGTGATTCCGTGGTCTGGTGGGTAGAGCATAGGAGTGGTGTGGCAGTGGAGCTTAGTTCGATTTCCACCTAGTGCAAAGATTTTACTTTTTAAAATAAATATATTTTTTTTCTTATCCTGTCAAGGTTGTTTTAACCTTGATTCTTGTAAACTAAACTGCTTGATTCAACCTTAATCTTTTTGGCTTGATGTGGTAAGCTTGCAATAAGTTTTCCCACTTGCAAAAGTAAGCTTGATTCACTTTTGAGTTACGTCAAAATTGCTATGTGGGATAGAGGTTGCTAACTCCACAGAAAAGTTTCCGAAATTGAGGATGATCTTAAAAGTTTAATTTTACTTTTTCAACTCTTACCGTAATTCGTATTGACGGTAAGAGCTAGGGTTGCCAACTCTGAATTCTCTAAAAAAAACCAGACATTTCGATTCAGTTTCGTTTGACACTCAACACACTAAAAATAATTACTGCACTCGCTCTATTATTATCTCAAATAAAACTTGAGTTAAAGCGACAAACGAAATTCAACAATGCTCATGGTATTTGTTATAATGTCAAATGTCTAGTAGTCCAAGAGACTTATGAAAAGTCTTCCAGTGGAGGGCCGATGAAAAATAACAATAATGTAAAAAACAAAATTATTTCCTCAGTCCCAACTAACTGAAGTCGCTTAAGTCAGCTTAACCATTGCTAATAAAATACATTAAAAGCAAAGGTTATATTTGAGCAATAAATTCGGGTTCACATTACAACAGGAATGATATGGCGTCATACTAAATATTATTGCATAATATAATATTAAGATATACATTTACATTGGCTTTAAATTACTAAGCTGAAATTTTTTTGGCACAAAATCTTCACCAAAAATTAACTTTATCAGCAATTTATCTTATCTGCAAATGAACTTTATCTTCACGCAAGATATCCGTAATTCTATTGCAGCTAAAATTACACAACAATATGATTCAATAAGGATTTCAGAGACCCAGAAAAGGCTATATAATTCGTGCTTTGGCACTAATAACTTTGATATTGAGTCTTTACTCACGGAGTAAAACTTTATATTTATATTTTAACTTTTGAAGACACATCACTCAAAACCGAACATTAAACGTTCGGTTTGATCTTGTAACCTGACACCGGACAATTGCCCTAAAAAATGGATGGTTGGCAACCCCAGTAAGAGCAGGTCTTCACTGTAAATATTGTCCAACGGCAAAAAACTGTATTGCGAGCAACGTGGTGAACAGTCTTTTATGGAAATTTTCATTACGCATAAATAAAGATTAACCACGATTACCAAGATAACATTACGCGCTTGATACGGAACAATTTGAGCTGCTATATCAAGATGTTAAATAACTTAGGCCAAAGCGTAAAAGATAAGTTTCGAAAACTGTTAGTTGAATTGTATATACTAGATTGAAGATACTATTCAATTTTCTGATCACATAGCCATGTTTCTTTTCCGTCGATATTCAAGCTATTATTCACTTCGAAACGAAACCTTACATTTGATATTGACCAAATTATTTCAGGCCTGTATTGCAATAAGTATAATTATATGCAATCAAAGCAAGCGTGTTATTTTTCATTATTGTTTAAATTTTTGTTGTCAAAATACAGAACAAGTCTTAGAGAAAATGACTCCGCCCCATACACAAAGAAATACATATCACAAGCCAGTTACTAAATAATATCAGAAACTTTTAACAGACTGTTAAATAAAAAATACTGAAACCAATTCTATTTTATAATTCTACGTCTGAAACCAAATGAAAGCGTGTTTTAAAAGTGTATGCCTGTCTAGAAACTATTATATATTAAATATAATTAGAGTAAATGCGGGAATCCAAATTTACAACGCTAGACCTACACGATTATACTAAGTTGGCAGTTCTTTAATAGATTCTCAAGGATATTCAATTTATGCTAGAAGAATATGGGTCTTTCTCCATTACGTCTCAGGAATTAGCGAATTGCCAATATTTAGTTTACTGTCGTTGCATAGAGTGCACTCTAACAGATCAAACTATGCACTATTTTAGCCTTTTACGTTAGCATTAAACGCTGGGTATTTTAATTGCTAGAGGGCCACGGTGGCGCAGTTGGTAGCGCGCTCACCGCTGGTACTAGGGTTCGTCGGATCGATCCCTGCTCATGCCATGTGGGCTTTGTGGTGCACAAATACCGTTTGCGTTGGTTTTCTCGGAGTACTCCCGTTTCCTCCCACTTCCTTCATTCCACCAATTCATCCCATCATCATTCATACGGCCTGAGCCATAGTTGCCTATAGATCTTAAAATAAATTCAAGTTCAAATTTTAATTGCTACACTTTGTGTACATCAGGAACGGGGAAAAGAAACCATAGTTTGTAATGTGATAAGGCTAAAAGGAACAAGATAACATAGAGTCCAAATCAGTTTAAGGTTTGTGGAAGGAGTGGAGTACAAAGCAGTAAGACTGGTAGGCTACATGGAGGTTACAGTATTTGTTTATTCTCATCATAATGTGAGTAAACGGGTACGTAGGAACCAAAGTCCCAAACAGAACAAATGTAAAAGGTTATTTGAATGTCCAGTACCATTATTTGGTACACTATACAACGAAACAAGGTTATCTTGAATCTATTTAAATTATCGTCGTCGGGTCAACAAATTATTATTTCATGTTCGGAAGTGTTTCCAAACACGCTGTTTTACTTTACCATGCAGTTCCTCAGCGCGCGTTGTTGGCTTTTGCTTCCTTCACTAGTCGCCTCCAAACTAATGGAGTGTTTAAGTAGAATGACCCGCCATAGGTAATCTTAATGGAAATTTACAGCACCGCAATCTATCAGCAACTACTCAAGTACGTGATGAATGATAAACAACTTTTTAAAAAACATTGGTCGGCATCTCCAGCCTAGCGTAGATGGTAGGGCGTCGGATGAATGACCGAGAGTTGAGGTTTCAATTCTGTAGGTAAGGAGTGTTTTTATATTTTTTCCTAACAGTTTTGCTTTTATTTGTTACTGCTAATAAGATCTATCGTTTTTCTTGTTTCTGCATATTTCAATATTACATACTATTAACGGAAATATGCTAGGTTAGAATGTCAGGTTAGACATTATTTAAAAAAAACTGCGCAATTTTGATTGCCATTTTCCAGATTTCATATACGATTTACTGCCATTGTGTGCCTAGCGAGCGCAGGCGTGTTAGTAGTCAGGTTAGACTGTTAAGTTTCCCTTCTACTCGATTTAAATTATCCACTCTCTGTGCTGATTCACTCCATGTGCTGATGCAGTTTCTGTTATTATTTCCTATGTCGAGTAGCTCGTCTTTTAACTTGTGTGTCACTTCTACTCTGTTGCTCTCTACAATTCCCAGCATTGGATGCTTCTTTATTAGGATAAATTTCTAGTAGTTGTCATGGCAACGGAGGTGTGATGTCATCATTTCTCGCACATTTATTTGCAATATATGACTTATTAGTCGATTAGGGCTCTTGCGGAATTTTCAGCCCCATATTAATTAATATTCAAATAATTATTGTTTTTCATTTGCATACACAGAGGCTTAAAGTAACCTACGTTACTTTTTATTTGTAATCAAGAAGTTTTGGTAAGAAATTAGATGTGGCTTTAATGCAATGACCACACAGTGTGTATGTTGATTTTATATGCAGATTATTTTGTTCTTTTCTTTTCTTTAATCTGATTACAAATCTTTCCTATCTTCTCTCTAATATGATTTAGATTTAAGCGTTAATGTATTCGTCGGGTAATAATCGAAATTTTAAAACCAACTGCGAACAAATTGCAACAGAAAGTCTAACAACTGTTTCTTTACGAAAAAAAGTATGATAAAAACGATTCAATTAAGTTTACCAGCGCCACTGTAGTCATAAGGCCGCAATCTTGGAAAATAGCAGCCATAGTAGAACGTAGATATCACTTTCTGCTTTCTGAGATCAATCTTCTACTTGGATGGAAATAGCTATGCTCATTTTTCATAGGTAGCGTACCTAAAACGTGATCAATTGAAACGTAAGAAATGAAAATAGTCTTCGTTCTGAATAATTTGATATTTAGTTTTTTCTGGCAAACACCGGCAAGGAAGCGTTTTTGGCATTTTAAATGAATATGGAAATATATGGAAGATAACAGTATTTTATTATACCCGGAGTAGAGGTAGGAGGTGACCTCAAACACCTTTTAATACAGCTAATTAACAAGGGGACTACTCCAAATGTTACGAACCGATTTAAACCACATTTGTTGTATGAACAGGCCACACCCCAGAACTAAAAGTATGGTAGCAAAAACTGCTCCAATTCCTTGTGATATGTTGACCTCCTAGTCGAATAACTCACTCACTGACCTAGACATCAATATTCCCAGGCAAAACAGCTAAAGCTAGAAACATAGAGCCTAGACGTTGAGGCTAGAGACACCAAATTTTGACTATCATGAGGAGGTTACGAAACAGAAAAGAAATTTTCGAAAAGTCGCCATCTTGAATCCAATATGGCGAACTATAATGTATTTCACAATGGCTGGGGCCAGAAACACCAAAGTTGGCACAAATTTTGATTATCAAGAGGTGGTCACAAAATAATAAATAAATAAGGAAACAGTCGCCATCTTGAATCCAATATGGCGTCCGAAAGTAAATATTGAAGGTATATGCACAGCCAAAAATTACTGAAGCTAGAAATACCAAATTTGGCATAAATGTTAATGAGAATGGGTAGGTATAGGAAAAAATGCCAAATGGTGAAAAAGTTGCCATCTTTAATCCAATATGGCGGCCTAAATAAATAACGAAAGTATAAGCACAGCCCAAACGGCTGAAGCTAGAAACACAGAATTTGGTATAAATGTTCATTTAGGTAAAGGGGATAATACGAAAGTTTGCAAAGGTTTCCATCTTCGATCCGATATGGCCTCCATCATGAAATATGAACCTTTCCCTTCATATGCCTTTGCTCGAAACAACTACGATTGGTGTATAACTGCAGAGATCTACGTGCAGTCTAACCTTCAACCTGTAGTAAGTAGATTTGCACGGTGTATGAACCACACACAAATAATAAATAATAATAACCACTGGTGTTACAGACCGAAAGGACCTGAGCCTCCACCAGTGCCATCTGTCCGCGGTTGGTGGAACTGCGTCCACCTGAGTGACGGCCGTGTGGTCAGCATTGCACGTCACCTTGACCACGAAAAAGCGTATCAGGGGCTTTCTAACGCTCTAACCACTAGACTGTGGAGCCCCATGAACCACAAACAGTTGATGATAATGTCCGTCCACACCGTGCCAGGATTATGATCGAATACTTGGAGAGACATGTCATCCGAAGAATGTAGTAGCTTCCTCTTTCCGCTTATTTAAGCTGTGTGGAACATGCATGGTTTTTGTTGAAAGAATCAATGGCTACTAGTCCGGAAATACACCCCCTTCAACGACAAGAAAGAAGCTACAAGAGCTCATCTGTGCTGCAGTAGAGGATGGTCTCGATAGTTTGATTTGGAGCATGCCCCGATATATCGAGGAATTTTCGTGAGTGTGAACGCTCAAAACATTACTGATATCTGCAAATGTCGGAAATTACCCATTAGTTTTTGTTAGTAAAACATGTGCACTTTGTTGTGATTCTTGCTGTAAAGACAACCCATTTGGTAGCCAGTGTTCTGTTGTACAAATTCTTTGCAAAAAATAGGCTGTGCGTAGACTTGTTGTGTATTCTTCTATGTGTACGGATACAGATATGCATTTGGCACCAAACGCGAACACTACTGCACTACTTTGTAATGTCATTGCATTTACGTAATGTGCAAAATTTTCTTTGGCCAGCACATATTTTGATAATGGATTAGAATGTGTATTATTTTTTACTAAGTCTATATGAGGGTCCTAGAGCCAAAAGAATTGCAGTGACATTTAGTTAAGTTCATGTTTTAGGTATGATACGAATTATACATGACACACAGTATTGATGTTCTGTACAAAACCACATGAAGGTCCAATATAAAAGTGGGGCTAAAAATCGTACCAAAAATATGCTATTCAACTTTGAAAATCTTTCCATCTTTAAGCTCGTCAGTGTCTCATATGTTGGTTTTAAAAAGGACACAAGAAATTAATTTTACACTTACGTCACGACAATGCGTTACACTTTATTTTCTGAACATGTTCATTTCTAAATTTGATAGAACAGTCATTCATCATAAATATATACTGTTCCATCTCTCTTCTCTCCCTGTATGGGGGTAAGGTGCCTGACTTACTCTTCGTATATGTATATGTATGAGTCAGCGTGTAGGTATTGTATTCTGTCTTCAAACTTCACGGTTAAATTCCAAAGTTTTGTCTCTTGGGATAAGTTGAGTACTTGAAGCACTAACGATAGTATTCAGAAAACATATTTATTTTCTATGTGTTCCCTGCTTTTGTCGTCTTCATTCTATATTTTTATTCTCAATGAATTCTCTCTCTCTCTCTCTCTCTCTCTCTCTTTCTCTGTGTACGAGCGCTTGTATGTGTGTCTGCATATTTCTGTCTCCTTTCTGCTTTTGGACTTTAAGCTCAAGTTTCAGAAGTTAAATTAACCTTCTACAGTTTAATTAATTTCGTGTCTTCCTCATTATAAAATCACTATGCTTTGTACCTAGAGATCTCTGTCACTCTACAGCCTCTCTCTCTCTCTCTCTTTCTCACTCTCACACATACACACAAAACACACACACACACCTACATGCATGCATATACAAGTTCACGAGCAAACTCGAAGGTCAGACATATTGTATATAAACATAGAAGAGGAAGTACTATTCACTTGCATATTGGCTGTTTTGGCTCGCATGAAATATGTAATGCATGTGTCACTCAGTCGCTCACTACAGGTAAAGTGTTAATGGTCTCTTAGCGTGTTTCAGAAGTTTGTACATACGACATGACTCCTCTTGTTACTCTCTTCATTCTGAACATTTGATTTTTGTGTTGTTTTCATTGCTGATAAATCTTATCTAAAAAAATAAAAATAAAAGTAAAGCGCTAATGAAAGTAAACTGCCTGATTGTAAATTATTCTCTACTAAAATGTAGAGAAAAAATAGCTTTGGGTTATTATGAAACGATAAAAATGTTGGTATAAACTGTTTCCACGCTATTCACTTGTTTATACGAGGTGCGACCGAAAAGTTATAAAACACGTTCACATCCTGATATGGCTACACTGTAACAACAAAAGAGCGTTGAAACAAAAGCTGGGACCGTGAACGTTCCTCATTACTTTCGACGGTTATATCAACATATCAGTGTGTTCTCTTCGGTGCGTGACAAAAGGGTGTAGAAGGGAAATATTCTGTAACAGTGTTGCCCAACGGAATAGTCGAATAAATGATTTCCCACTACTTGTGCAATTTTGCTTCACAATAATCAAATGAGGTTGGGATTGAATATTTTAAATGATTCTAAAAATCTACTCAAAATATCATACAAGGGTGAACCGCCGAGAAGAAATAATGACACAGTATTTGTGGACGTTTCAAAGCAATGTAAATTGAGACTTAGCTTTTTTATCCTATTAAATAGAACTAATATTAAAATGGTTTTATAGTTTCAAGATAATGAAAAAAATGCTTAAAATTGGAATATTTACAAGTTAAATTGACCTGGAGAACGTGTGAGTCGAATAATATATAAATATTTGTTGTTGAAACAGATGAAGAAACGAAAACCAAATGCCTACATAAGAGGTACCGTTATGTTGGGCCATGTCACGACATGAAGTGCATTATAAAGTTTCAAATCCTCCAACGGATGATAAAGTCCCAGTTTCAAGAAGGCGTAATGCTAGGTGAAAGTGACATTCTCCAGGTCAATTTCACATGTCATTTTGTTATACAGGGGGGTTTGAGTTATTCCAAAATTGTCTTTTATCATTGGATTTCTTGGAACATTCCAGCAAAGTTTGATATATGATATTACATGACCCACTTACTATTGGAAAACTTGGAAGCATAGTCATGATGGCTGCTTTCAAGATGGCGGCCATTGTCATCATACCACCCAGCATGTATCACCTCCTGTCCAGTTTCCAGTAATGGCTATTTGCTTACAATATATGTAACTTTATAAAAGGTAAGGCGGTTAACTACTGTTTATGTTACTCTCGTCGTCACTGTCACACTCTTAAACGTTGATCTTGATGATTACGTACAAACCTTCACACGGCCAACGTTAACGTCAAATCCTACACTCGAAAAACTGTACCTCTGGATTGGTAGTGCAAAATTTTAATTTGTATTCTCAGTTATTGAGAGGTAGTAGTAGTAAACCCAGGGTTGGGTTTAGAGGGGCGGTTCTTTGCTTGCCAGTTCTTGGGAGGGAACAGATTAATAGAAACAAAGACGTTCTTTGTATAAATAATTCAAGAGCATCTCCGTGCGCAATTTATAAAACAAACTGTCTCTAAAACTTTCTTCTTATTACGTTGTATTCATGTAGTGATTTTTTTAAAAAAAAGTTTCTATACTTTGCAACACTGTCAGTTTCTCTTCATATTTCTCCCGTCGTACCAACGATCCCAGTTCCCCGGGAGTGATTTTTACTTGTTCCTTCTCTGAATTATAAATGTGACACAGTCAAAGTGACTGAGAGGTAATCATTCAAGTCTTCGCTGACATGTGTGACGTCGTCAGACGCTTACTTTCGTATCTTTCTTTCTCGCACTCACATGCACACACTCACTCTCTCTCTCTTTGACCCTGAAAACACACACACATATATATATGAGAGAAATGAAGACAAAAAAGAAGTTTTTTCTTGACTCACATTCAAGAAAATAAAGGGATATAGAAAACGAACCTAAAAGAAGAAAAAAAATCATAGGTCTAAGACAGAATACAAATTGGCTATTGAAGTTTAATTCTAGAAGCATCAAACTTTGATGTATGAAGTGAACACAGAGAAGAATATGGAAGAGAAGGGGGAGAGAGAGGTGGGGAAGAGGAACAGAAAAACAGATGAGAGAAATGCATGATGTTTACGAGAAGCTAAAAGTAGACAGAATTCTTCCGTGAAGGTGAATACTGAACAACCTCCAAGTTCGATTTTTCATACTTTCTCTTCATTTCCTTTTTTTTTCACGTCGTTTTTTTTTTGTGTGTATGTATCGTCTTTATGAAAGCAATGGAGTGTTGAAGATATTTCGCGATCAAGTTCATCAATTTTCACTTGTTTACTTGTAAAAGCACATTTAATAACAATTACCCTTTCTGCCAGAACTCAGGCAAATTCAAGTTCATTTAATTCAATTTAATCTATAATTCACTAGGTTTTGACTGCCATATAAAGCGTAAGCTCGTCACAAGCGCCATGGATGATGCCCTCTGCGAGTAAGCTTATGAAAAATGGGAATAGTAAAATCCAAGATCATTTATCTAAGTACCATGCTGAGAAAAATTTCAGTCAGGGTTTCTGGCAGCAGGGCTTGAATCTGCGTGCTTCTTCCCAGTGCCAACCTAAAGTTTGCACTACACCACAGAGATTACAAACCATGCTACTTTTGCTTCAAATTACTCATTAAGCATATAAAAAAGATTCTTCTCAGAATTCAAACGAAGACAATAGAAAATTTCATTGCATGATCAGTTTAAAACTTCAACAATACGTTCCTACGAGTCTATTTCTCACCCTACGTCTGTGCTTTACTATAAATCTAATTCTGCAATAATACACATTTAATTTTGGTAGAAGTTTTAAGAGATACTAACCAACTACCTAATATATGATATGAACGGAATAAAATATGACATGTATTAATTTCTAGCAAAGGAATTCAAATACTTGAAGGGACCCAAATAAACACTTGAACTTAAAAATAAATCTGTTTTCTAGGACACATCCAGGAACGAACTTTCGCTAAGCAACGTTGCTGGAATTTTTTACATCCTCATTGGTGGTCTCATATTAGCAATGGGGGTAGCCCTACTAGAGTTCTGCTACAAATCACAAGTAGAAGCTACCAGAGCGAAGGTAAGTGATGAACTATGATACTTATGCATTATTGTTAACATTATGTTTAATTCAGAAGTTGATAATTATTCAAAGAAGGGACCCAATGCGCAAGAGGACGTGTTCATGATGTCACAAATTGGTCGCATTTCTCTGTATGCTACGTCATAGCTATCCAATTCACACCAAAATTACAGCTTACTAGTAGGCTCACGTTTCGCAAGTGATCGTTTAATGTCGTCATTGTGACGTGCCGTACGACGGATGAACTAATCACTGCGCTTGCGCAAACGCGCCAAAACAACCTTTCGAAAGTAACCATTGTCATCTTGGAATGTAGAAGTTGGAAGGAACAGGTCGAGATCTGGATACTTTTAAAAATGGGTGCTGCTTAGTCAATGTTTGGATATTTTATGCGTCTTTTAGAAAGTGTCAACATATATTCTGATTTTCAGGTTTCTGTATGAACTCAGATTTCAGTAGATGAACTGTGTAATGTAAAGTGATGGATTCCTAAAAGTTGATAAGAAGAGTTAATGATAAATTGTTATTATGTTGGGCAGTGTCTTTTGTTTTTGTGTTATACATGCCATATGAAGTTTCGAGAGTCCAATTTACTGCGTCATTAGGTCATTGATAGTCATGATATTTACATTAACCGTCTACAGATTACTCTGGAAGAGAATCAAGCCTGCTACATTTACTAACCTCGCACGTTAGCCATTAGGATTTATCTAGTATGTAGCCTCCGTAGTGTAGTGACTAGCTTGCTTACTGGATAAGTAATGCAAAGATCCCAGGTTTGAATCCCGACCAAGGCAACTTGAAAATTAAAACAATGAATATCAAGACTAGCAAGCAAGCGGATTGAACTTCCGAAGCCTCGTGCATCATATATAAAGCAACGATAATGGACTATGCTCAATATAGATCGAAGAAATTTCCCCCTGAATGTAGAGCTATTAATATGTCATTTTGAAACTGGAAAGGGTACGTCAGAAAATCGTCATCCAAAGACGTCAAGATGGCGTTTTCATTTGAGACATTTTGCCGTCATCACGGCGTGTACAACTGCCGTCATTTCCGGTCAGCAGTATATCTTTTGATCATGTCGCAATGTCGTCACAATGTTAAATCTGGGGATATGTTATTTTGGGGAATGTTGAAGTTTTGGAGTATTGCCATTATGCATTTGGCAATGTGAATTTGTTATTCTTCTTAAGGTTATTCTTCTTAAGAATTACAAATTATAGGAGTGTAGATGACATTATAACATGTATGTCCGTAGTGATACTTGCAAGGATGTTCTGGTAACCGACATTTTCATTTTCTATATATACACTGGAGTTTCTCTTCCATTAAAAAATTGACAAAATCCACACTGTTTATGATAAATGAGTAACTACATCGGTTGTGTGTTTAGATGAGTGTTTCTCGCTCATTGTAAAGTAAACCTATCCCCTGTGGGATGTGGAGGTAGCGCTCCACATATTCTCGACCTACAGCAGTAAGTGAGGTGGAGTGGTTACTTCCACACTGGACCGTCTTTATTTTCTCAGGTGCCGCGGAATACCAAGGACGCTCTGGTATCCAATTTGATAGAGGTCTGAGTGCACTTCAGAGCGCCAGTCATGGGAACACTGTGTGAAAGGTTTCCAGCGCTCTAGCCGGCATTGTAAAGTACCACAAATGTTTATAGGATAGTAAGTTGACTTTGGTGATGAACAGCCATGCTGATTGACATGTACTTTTACTAGGATATGGTAACGAGAGGTCTCTGTTTAACCTTGGTATCATTCTATCAGCTGCATTCTGCATTCTCTAGAGAATATCTCATAAATTCGACTTCCATGGCACAAATATAATTAAATTTCTGATCTGGATCTTTTTAATTAATTAACAATAAGGAAAATTTATAATACATATGAGTAGGTTCCATATAAATATCACTTGTCTGAAAGTATTTGAAGTTTGTTATTAAATTAATGAACATTGCATGTCAAAATTTTGAGTATGTTACAAAGTTTAGAAATCAACAAGTCTTCTGAAAATGTTATAGTTATTTTATGCATAGATCGTGGGATCGAGCCACTGTGTCCAGCAACGATTAAAGGTGCGTAAAGGCCTCCAGTGAAGATATTATTTTGTTATAGCGCATCAGTTGGCTATGGGCGATAATATAGACAGTACCGAGTGAGATCTTCAGTTCATTTGGACACAGGACCTAGAGTACAAAATGTCAGATTAACGTCGAGTCAAAACAAACATTTCCAACTTTTAAAGCTGTATATTTGATTCCTCTTATGCATAAATTGGTGTTGTAGAAGGGCGGTACAAAGGAAGTGAGAAAATTCTTGAAGAATTATAAAAAGAGATTGTGAAAAACCAAAAACGTTGATGGGTTCAAATGTACCAAATTATAAAATTAAAACATACTTAAATTTAAATAAAATGTCTACTATTCAAATAATGAAAATTGGTCAGTATTTTTCCATTAACGATTCTCGCCTTTGTATCTGCTGAAGTCTTGGTACGTGATGAAGTAGAAACGTGGTAGAAATATCTTTTTAATAAAATTATTGCAGCCCAAGTAGTGATGAACAAAACTGAAGTAAGTGTCGATAAATTCACAGTGCTTCTTTCTTCGTCCGGAAGTTGTAAATACAATTGATAATGTTTATAAGCAAATGCTACGAGAAAGTATTATTTCCAGTGAAATATGTGCAGAAATGTTAAAGAAAGAAGTAGCAAAATGGTGTTATCTAATAAAAGCAATCTAGATATTGCAACTGGACCAAGTATCTAAGGAACAGTACATTTATTCACACAAACAAGATTAACAGTTTGGGGTGTGTAAAGCCAAAATTTGGGAGGTTAGCAGGTTTTCTACAGATTTTAAACCATAACTGTATTTCAAAGCTAAGTTTGTGTCTTTCAGAATTTGGTAAGTCTAGCAGAATACTTATATATACAAATGTAAGGGTAGCACAAGCCAGAGTTATCTGAGTAATTTCTTTTCCACGTAATGCTGAGCATCATTCAAATTCATTTCTACAAATATTCTCTCTTATTATTCTACAGAAACGATATATATAGTACTTAAGAGCGTTCTGCTAATCCGTGCATATCTCAATACAAGTTACACATTGAAAGGAAAGCTTTAGTCAATATTACGCTATCTAGACGAACAACTACTTATGAAAACCACAGGGGATAACAACGTGTTTGAACTATCATACATGGATAGTCCGTCTAATATAAACAAATCTTTATTTGCTGTGCAGTTATTCGTAACGCTTATTATGGACTTTTGAAACTCTCTCTTGTTTTTTTTTTCTTTTTTCCTTCTCAAAGTTCAAAATGTCCCCTTTCAGCTTCATTCCCCCTTCATTATTTTTGCCCTTTCATTATATTCTACTACAAAGGATATTCAAATTGGGTATTGAAACGTATTGGTTATTCCAAAAGTCCTGAACATTTGTTTCTGGTAAATTTGCTTTAGAAAATGTGCCTGCTATTATTTGCGTTTGGAAACACTGGTATCTCATACTACTTTCATTCTCCGTGCATTGCTGGCTCTCAGGATGTCAAAGCAAGGAGACCATCTCAGAAGATGTTGTTGGATGGCGGTGCTGGCCCTTGACCTGGCCGTGTCAGGTCTTCTGGTCTCAACTTGGAAATGTTAGTCGGTTGATCTGAATGCTGCCATAAGATATCTATCTATATATCGGTTGACAGCTATCTTCTATCTTCTAAGTTATGTCTTCTTAGCGGCAACGATGGAGTGCCAATCTGGAATCGAACCGTGGTTTGGCTTCTGACTGAAACTAGGTGCGGTCACGGCTAGGCGCACTTGGAGAGTTGGGTCAAGCTTGATTCCCAATTTATTGAATCCGTTGACCAATCACAGGTGGACGTGAGTCATGTGCACATGATCCTGCCAGCAATACATGAGAGTCATGTTACAGATGACTAATTAAGGAATATTAAATATTACTTCATCCATACATGTCTTTTGGCTGATTTCAGACAGCTGGAATTCTTGTCATGTTCTACAACCTGATATTTGTCTGTTATATCGGTATAAAAACTCTCTCGGGGTAAAGGGAAGAGTGATGCAAGAATTCTACCCACGAAAGTAGTGATATCCATTTTGAGAGTGATTTTCTTTGTGTCACTATGGGGGAAGGAAGGATACTAAATCTCTTAATTCATTACAAAAGAAAACACGTCCACCATAGTGACACAAAGAAAATAACTCGCAAAATGTATATCACTTCTTTTGTGAGTAAAATCCTTGCGTCACTCTTCCCTTTACCCCAAGAGGGTTTTCATGCTGATATCGCTTATTTTGCAAGGTTGTTTGTTAAACAAAAGTGCACTGTCTTCATACGAAAGGTCGATTTTGGTAGGCTCCGTATCTCGAAAATGGTAACTCTCATAAAATAATAATCTTCGATTTACCCCATATTGTTAGAGCCCGCAATTGACCCCCATAATCCCCGGTGCCATCCGTTTAGGGCTAAACCAAAACGACAGACAGAATGACAGACTCACCTTTCTATCATTTGTGAAAAATCGGTGATTCGGCTAAGAAAACTTGTAACTTTTGAACACCTTCACCGACTTTGACGTGTTGACGTGTAATACACCGTTTGAAAGGTATTGAAGCGTAAATTAAGCTTCCGCAAGTTTTGACCACCTATATAGTTTGCGAACAGTGTTATCATCAGAAATGTGAAGTTTTGAACTTTTTTCGTACTTTCCTAGGGGTCCCAGGAAGGTCCTACCGACCCATTTTTTCTGTATCTTAGTATGGCAAAGAGCTTTCAAATGCAAGTTCAAGCATCATAATCGGTCTTATAGTTCGCTAGATTTGAAACTAGCTGTATACATTGGAGTGCCGCTAAAAGACTCATTTGTCAACGTCACTCGAAGAAATACCGTTCTTTATTATTAAACAGCTTTCTAGTACGTATTTTAAATTGATAAAATAGTTGGATCTTTAATTCCAGATAAATCCAAGATTATTGCGTTGAGCGAATATTGTCATTTTTGTGCGCTTATTTCAGAAGACAGCGAACTAACCATGTATTGAGATATTTTCATAACACATTTACAAGTACCAAATCATGAATTATGCTTACGCCCTACATGGCTCTACCAGAACATCACTTGTTTTATTGATTTTCGTTGGGGTTGAATTACTATCAGGTTTCTTCGTAATGAGGATCTGAATTGCAGTGAAATTCAGGAGAGACTTCAAACACAGTTTGATGAGTTTTGTCTGCCACGTTCAGTTGTGTTTGAGTGGTGTAAATCATTCAAGGAGGACAGAGAAAGCATCGACAACGAGCTGCGTAAATAAAGTCAGAAAATTCTGTTAACGTCGCCATGATCGCGTAAATGAGCGCATACAGGACAACAGGAGGACTAGTGTAAGTGATCTGAGCTCTTAACTAAACATTAGATGTCTCCTCAAGAAATCCTTTAAGCCAGCAGTATAGCATGTGAGAAAGATGGGACCAGGATCCCTCAAAACCGCGCATGCGCAAGGTGACCATGAAAAGATTGAAGTAATTGGGATGAGACATTGTTCTACAGCCTTTGTACAGCTCTGATATGTCTTCGGATTACCACCTATGTTGTCTATTAAATTACGTTTGTTTGGAAGGGAAAACGTTCAGATCAAATGAAGAATTGAAAAGTGGTCAAAATCTTAAAATTCCTCATAAAATGGTATTTTCAAGCTTCATTTTAGAAACAGAAAATTTTTGTAGATAATAATCTTGTTCAGCAGTCGTTCTACTAGAGCAAAACCTTTTGCAGAAAATATTACAATGTTTGTGGTCAGTACGTACGTCCAAAGACATAATAACCACATATTATTGTAATGTCTATATTTTCTGAATAAACAACAGTATATTTAGAGTTTTAAAAAATGGATAAACATGTTCATCGTGTAACTGAACTATTGAGTTGATAGACATTTATATGCTCGTCGCGAAAGGTACTGTTTCACATACAAACAGATAAAGGACTACTGTTCTATATAGTAGTAAGCAAGCAATTGCATGATGTGTACACATTATGTGCATAAAATATTCACGTAATGTACACAACACACAAGCAGATAAATGTTTATGTTTCTATATAGTAAGCAAACACGGTAAACTGACAGACCCACCAATAGAGAACCCTATGAGATACATATAGTGGATGTTGATGATCTAAAACAGACAATTTGCGAGCTGGTGTGAATAGGTGATCTTGACTCGAAGTATGTGAAGTCTCGAAACAAAGATTTGAGATACTGTCGAGAATATTGTCAAGCAAGAACAGAAATTTGCTTCTTTTTGGGTGATTATTGTTAAACTGTGACCCATTAGTGTAAAGCGTTAGAGGCCTTCCAAGCTTGGTGATGCCTCCACCTGTTCTACAAAATCCTGGCGACATCTCCATCTACTTGAATACTCCGTAAAACAGTTTAGGATAGGTTTAGACCGGTCGGTGTTCTCGAGTACCTTTTGCACTGCAGTGATTAACTTAAAC
>JAGDQP010025305.1:0-27050 GCA_022664845.1 Lepisma saccharinum | reverse complement strand
TCCTATGATGTCCCACTTAATCCTCTTAAGCTCATTCTGCAGTTCTTCTAATTTGTCCTCTCCTGCAAGTGACTGACAGTTGAGGGTCGCCACGTATAGGTCCGTTCGAGTTGCCGTGTCGGTGTCCTGGCAGTCTACAGTCCAAACCCGGGCATTTTGACCCTCTGACTTCCTGCATGACTGACCGCTGCCGTTGCCAGCTGCATTCCGTCCTCCGTGCAATGAGTACCTCCGAGGCTGTTTCCTTGCTTGTACCATCATATATATATATATATATACCAGGAAAGTGGGGGATTGCCGCCCACTTAAGGAAAAGTTCTAATATCTCCGTACTTTTCTATCCTTTTCTAATAAACATATATTTGTAGGGCATAGTCTGGTTAACAAATACAACGAAGATCTGTTGAAAACAAGGTACATGAATCAGTAGACGTTCTTGAATCGCACCATCTGTGTTTGGGTAATGCCGCCCACGTTAGTTCAAATTACGATTCTTGCACATTATACATAAAGAGGTAATATTTTAAAAGTATAACTAATTATTTAATGACAACAAGATCATATTCGAATTATAACGCAGTAGCTCAAAACACTTTTTTTTTCACTTAAAAGACCGGAAAGAGCGCGAATGTCTTCCACTTTTTCCCTGTTGAATGCCCACTCACTGCTCTAGGATATGACACTATAGCGATTGATTCCACATTCGTATTTTCCGGGCAATTTGATGGGCGGCATTATCCAACTGGGCGCGATCCCCCCACTTTCCTGTATATATATATATATATATATATATATATATATATATATATATTGATGACTTCAAGAACTACCTTGAAAGTCGTGGTACCATCCCGGCACTTGCCTGGAACGACTGAGGTGATCCTTACCTAAAGGACAGCAAATGCTTGGAAAGTACCTTGGTGGCTTGTTACGTAGCTAGTATTAGGCATAGATATCGGGTAGACGCTAGGAATACATAATTGATATGCAGTGTCCAAAACCAAGAGGGGATTTTATTGAGCCATACAATTACAGGTCTTAAACAAGATATTCGGGCAACGAGATTTCACTATTTCTAAAGTACACTAGCAAACAAACCATTGATCTCACTTACTAAGAATCCAAGGGGGAGTGACGGACGACAGCTTGGCTTGAACCCTGGGCTCTTTCAAGGTGGCGGCGAGATGGCAGCGGATGACTTCAGGTACAGTTGGCTGGTTGTAAAGTGACGCCCAATCTGTTATGTTGTTTATTATTAATATGAGTATTTGCTGTGCTGTGAGTATGTGCTGTTTTTTTCCTCATATTATTATTAATATGAGGAAAAAAACAGAATGATCTTTATTCATAAATATGAAGCAGTAGTCTTTTCTGACAAGTAACATTAAATAACAATACTATTCTCCACTAACAATCATGCATTCATCTATATTAGGTTAGTTTGCATGCACAAGAAACGGTTAGATTCCATTGCGTAATAATTCCTTTCTATGGCTGATAAGAAATACTCCAAAGGTATTTAAATAGGTACCACAGATCATTATCATATTTCATGCAGTATCTAGCTTTGTACCACATTTCAATCCACAAAATACCTTAGACATAACCGTTGTTTACATTATTGAGAAATCACCTTCACCATAAAGAGCATTAGATCTATTGAATCACACAATTCACGAAAGTACATTACCTTATCCATATTTCTCATCACGAATCCCCTTTACTCACTCAGTATCCAGAAGAATAGTTTCCAAAACTGATGTTTTCCATTGGAACATACATTGTTCTACAATTCCCAAAGAGTAGAACATTCCATTAAACGAACGCTAGTATTCACTCATCAAACAGCACACTAAAAGTAACAGCTGATTACTGTTTGTTATTTACAATATCATGAACACGTACAAGTTTGTAGCTCATTCCCAAGTTAATCAAATCATTGGTTTTTACGTTATGGCTTAGATTTCTTAATTCATAGAGTGCGCATTCTACTACACCGACCATAGAGTAAGTAATATCATACAGTGTGCAATTCCTATTCCAAAATCGTTCTATCACAATCATAATTTCAATGACTGGCTTTACGGTGGTATGGCGTGGACCGGCGACAGGCCGAGTTGGCAATCAGGTTGGTGACCGGAACGAAGACTTGTCGATTACCTCTTACTGAACCTGTCAGTTGAAGTTAATTGACGATGGTGTTGTTTACTCCGCCGCAATTTATTGTGAGCCTAGGATTCTTAGGAATGCTCTTCCTAGTTGCTCGCAAACTCGACTGTCTGGCTGTGGGCAGTGGCATACTTTGTAGAAGCTACCTCAAAATGAGATCCTTTCCTTCCTATCAACAATATATTTAATTTAGATCCCACCTTCCACCCCTGTTTCTTAGCTTGAAAACGCCCTGATTTATACATTCCTGGAACAGCCTTGCCAAATCTGGTGTTCATGTGTCTTTGTTTAATCTGTTTTTTTTTTTTCTTTTTTTTCGTCTGGGCCTGGGGCTTTTTCATTTTTCACACTTTGGATTGCAGTTTCGATCATATCGTGTACTATTAATTCATCATCAGTGTTTATTTCGTTGTTTTATTTTTTATGTATTTTTGATACCTTTCTTATTTATTTGTATTCTTGTCTTCCTCTTCAATATCGCCCGGAAACAATCTTGAAGAAGTGGCTTTGTGGTCTCTTGCCATGTTTTCGTAAATTCTCCGATATGTTTTGTAGTGTGTTCCGGATTTTTTTTTTTTTTTTTTTTTTCATAACTAATTTGTATGGGAGTCCCCTTGGGTCCAGGTTTAGGTTGTTTTCGACAAAGCTGTTCCAAGTTTTTCTCTTTGATTCCTTCAATTCTTTTTCATACTGCTGTTTGATGACTCTGTAGTTTTCTAATCTTGTCTGTCTCAGGGCGTGATCCCCGGCAGCCCTGTAGCTCTTTCTTGCTGCTTTCGTCTTCCTTCTAAGTTTTTAAAGATTTAGCAAACCTTTCAACAGCATGCAATAGCTTCCATCTACCATACCAAACGCTCTGTCCCATACGTTCTAGCTGTCCGGGTTACCCGCATTTGCTCCTCTTATGACCTACTTTAATATGATTTCAGTACCCTCTCCTCAGGTCTCACCGACCATGGATATCCCAGTCAACTCATCCGCAAACCATTGGACCGTGCAAGAAATCACCTAAACTCCAAAGGGCCTGTCCGCGAAGCTCCTTCCGCTCCCAAGCTTTTCACTCAGTTCCATCCTAGCCTTCAGGCCCTCCAAAAGCTCCTCAAACTGGCGCATTCCACTCACTGCGTTATCTGAGACTGAAAAAGCTTTACCCTTATTCCCCAAAGTAGTACACCGCAGACTCATCTCAACATGATCCTGCCCAGAACCTGTTCTATTTTTGATCCCAGTCTGACCTTCGAACATCCCGTCACTCACAATTCGTACTCTTTCTGACACTGGCATGTCGTCCAACCTTATTTACCTCTTACTCTGTAACCTATGTTTCACCTTCTGCGTTGGAGAGAACCAAACACTTCTAAACATTCGCATCAACAACTATCGCTACACCTCCTAATCATAACTTATGCATCTCACCATACCTGAACACACTTCCCGTCATGTCCGCACCTTTAACGAAACTTTCCATGTCAACATCTTGAAAATTCTGATTCTCTTGCCACAGTTAGGAAGTTGGGAAGCAGACATAAACTATCCTCTTCGCCAATCATGAACCCGGTCATAACTGCATGTAATTCCGTGCAGCGCAGTTATTTTTCTTCTTTGGCGCCTCTTCCATCCCCTTCTTCCTTCCGTCCATTTCTATTTTCCTTAATCTCTATTTTATTTCCTTTTATCTTCATTATTATTATTATTCCCTTTCCCTCTGATTCTTTACTCTCTTATTATACTAGTTCAATTCCCGCCGGGACCTATTGAACGGAGTAGTTCGTAGCTCACTTTACCAAAAGCTGTAAACCGTCCTCAGAAGCTCATTGAGGACGTTAAAACCCTCTCATGTCAGTCAGTTCTTATTCCTTTAAAAAGCCTCTAACCGATTCCTAGTAACCTTCACATTTACTTCGTCATTTGGTGTTTTCTCCGCCGCCTCCGTAACCTCGTGTCAATTCGGAACACGGCCGCTCTCAAGCACCAGTTCGTTGGGCCCCTCTTCTCTACTATTATGTGAACACACCTTTGGGAAACGTTGCCGCATTTTTATTGTGTTGTGAAGTTCACGTAATTTAAATTTAGTTTTTAAGGCCTTTAGGCAACTTTGACTCAGGCTGGATGATTGATGGAATGAAGAAAGTGGGAGGAAGCAGGAGAACCCAGAGCAGGAAACCCACGCATATGGTGTTTGTCCACCACAAAATCCCTGATAACTTCAAATTTCTCTGTTGATCAAACTAATCTGGGTTCAAGTAAACACAGGTGCTATCACTACTACGTAATTAATCATAATCGTTTATCAATTTCTACTAGTAATATATTTCATTGAGGTGACCATACTTCATACATGTACCTAATACGCTTGCTCGGCATACTGTCTTCGTACTTATTGATTGCACACAAAAATATATTATACATTTACATTATCTTTGTCATGTTCGAGTGTTATACATCACATATGATTAATCATATTCATCGATAACATAATTTATCCATCTTCAGTTTATCCAAACACCTATTATCGTCGTACATGAGATAATATCGATCATTTGAATCAACAGTCCGACATTTTTCAACATATTTTTATTTGAAATAATATATGAAAGCATATTATAACTTTCTTTCCAAAAGTTAACAAGACTAAAATTGCCTTTTTGTTTAAAACGAAACGAACATATCTGGTGTAGTAAAAAGTAATCCATTATTTTGCCAATAGATGGCTTCAGTGATCTGTATCTCGCGTTGTATAAGTCCGATCGGGTTCAACGAGATGGCGTTCAAACGATGAGATTGCGTACTACAAACACTGTTCAGATAGTTGTGATGAGTTGACTCAGTGTTGTGTGAGCTCGCGTCAAAATGGAGACTAGCAAAGAGAAAATACGCTATATTTTACAGTTTTTCTCGATAAAGGCGAAAACGCAAGCCAGGCGGCTGCAAATGTGAATAGTGTTTATGGTCCTGATACTGTAACAGCCAATCACGCGCAATTTTGGTTTCGTCGATTCCGTTCCGGTAATTTTGACGTCAAAGATGTACCACGCACTGGAAGGCCACGTGTCGAAAATGTCGTTAAAATCATGGACATTGTCGCGTCCGACCGTCATGTAAGCACTGTTTCGATTGCCCGAGAGCTAAACATTGCACAAAAAACCGTGTGGAACGATTTGCATAAGGCTGGATACACAAAGAAGCTTGATGTATGGGTACCACACGAGTTAACGCAAAAAAACCCTCATGGACCGAATTTCCATCTGCGAATCGCTGCTGAATCGCAACAAAAGCGACCCATTTCTGAAGCGTTTGGTGACTGGTGATGAAAAGTGGATCACTTACGACAACGTCACGCGAAAACGGTCGTGGTCAAAGCGCGGTGCGCCGGCGCAAACGGGGCCCAAGCCAGGATTGACGGCCAGGAAGGTTTTGCTGTGTGTTTGGTGGGATTGGCAGGGAATTATCTACTATGAGCTGCTCCCCTACGGCCAAACCCTTAACTCGGAATTATACTGTCAACAATTGGACCGTCTGAAGGCAGCAATCGCCCAGAAGCGCCCAGCTTTGGCCAATAGGAGAGGCATTGTGTTCCACCAGGACAACGCCAGGCCAGACACATCGATAGTGACTCGCCAGAAGCTCCGGGAACTTGGTTGGGAGGTTCTTATGCATCCACCTTATAGTCCGGACCTGGCACCGAGTGATTACCATCTGTTCCTGTCCATGGCGAACACGTTTTCTGGTGAAAAATTCGCTTGCAAGAGAGGCTTGTGAACATCGACTTTTTTGCCAATAGGGACAAGGGCTTCTATGAGAGAGGCATCATGATATTACCTTCCAAATGGCAACACGTTATCGAACAAAACGGCGCATATGTGACCTAAATCGGATCATTCTAACTATGGTAAGTCAAGCCTTCAATGTCATGCAAAAATAATGGATTACTTTTTACTACACCAGATATTTAAATTCCAAATCGGTGGAATGTTATGCACTTTATAAACTCATGACCTCATGTAAACTCATTATAATCACTCCCCCTTTCTGATGAAAAAATTTATATAAGCTTATATTTCAACTAAATGTTAATCTCATACATTGTGATATTAGTGAATTTGGCTACCATAAAAGAATTATACTAACAATCCCCGTGGCACGAATCAACGACCCAGTGAAGTTCAAGTACGTCTTTATATTCTGAAATGTAAGTACCTTTTTCTCTACCTTATTTTATATCATTCCTTCTCTGCCATTGTTTTGGTCCAACATGTGTCTTGTCATTTGACAATACATTATATGATTTGCAATATCTTATTATCGGAGAGTAAACAGTACTTAATTCCAGTGCGAAGTTTATGAACTGCTGATTACACTGGTCGACAAAATAAAGGGTCACAAAAACTTCTCGAAAATGAGTACGAAATTATTATTTTTTGGGAGGAGGGGACGGGAGCCATTCAAAAAACCACCGTTTGTCCCCATCACCTACCACCTTACATTTTGTCATACCTGGTATGGACACAGTAAGTCAAAAGTCGCAGTACAACGTTGTAGTTCACAAACCGTCACGGCAATTAAGCATTGTGTTACACAAATGTCGAATGGTGGTAAAGGGCAACATTTTAGAGAACAGTACCAACATCGCCGCCATATTCGATGGAGGTTATTTTTAAAAAAATAGCAAGTGGGTCTTATGACATATCGATCAATACGAGAATGTTCCCAGAAAGTCATTCCAGGTGCTAGATTTGACCTAAGTGCTACTGACATGTCAATCTTCACTAGAACGTTGTCAGATTTGACCTAAGTTACGGTGGCGGAGTTCGGGCGCGGCGGTAAATAGATAAATGAACATATGTACCGCAAACTTTTAGTGAAGATAACTCCAACACCGTAACAAGCAGGTCAAATCTGACACGAATGACTTTCTGCAAACAATCGCGTGTTGTTTGATACGTCGCACGACCCATTCGCTATTTTTAAAATAGACCATTCAAGATGGCGGCCATCTATTTCTAAGCAGGCCTAGTCAACCGAAAAACGTAGGAGGGGATACGGCTATGACAATATTCACACGTACATAATATATATATATATACTGAATTGCCAAATGTCATGGGATAGCCTGAGGGAATTAGTTGACGGCGCGGTAACATCACGGCAAAACAGTCGAACGGCGCGAAGCAGTTAAAGTGTGATCAGTTGGACTTCTGTGAATGCAGTGAAACGTCGTGTACCGTGGTGATGGCAACCGACGGGAATTATCAGCGATGATAGTGGATGCTGGATGAATGGGGAAATTGGGGGCATTCGATTTCGGAAGTCGTCCGGACATTGAACTATACTTGCTCCGCAGTGTCAAGGATGGACCTGAATACCTAGGGTGCCTACTAACCTAGAAAACCTGGAATTTTTTTGAAGTTATTATTTTCAACTTAAATTTTCACTTTATTAATTCCATTTTGTAAATATTTAGAAGAAACTTTATTGGATTTGTGAATTTAAGGTCACAGAATGGAGCATGCAGTAATTAATTTTTGTGAGAAGCTCATCAGTGACTCTCAAACTTCTTGTGAGTACGGTGTGACGACCCCGAGGGTACCCGAGCTTATTATATTAACCATATTTATTTTTGATTGATGCTCTGCTTTTCCACATTTCATCTTTCTCTTATCCTTTACTCTAATCATGCATGTCTTGTTTTATTTTCTAATTGGGCTAATGTGTTTATGTACTTTGGGTCTGATGTTAAACTAAGTTTTGATATTACCTTAACTTCAATATATATTTCGTCAAGTATTTGAATTCATATAAAGCCACTATAAACCCACAGAGGACCCATATTATTACTCGCCTTGAAGTAAGGTTTCTAATGTCGTCTTCTTAAGTAGTTGCTTCGATATGAATTGGATAGGTTCGCAAGAGTTCTCGCTCCATCTTCAGGCTGTCGTTGAGATGTAATTTAAGTGTGTCTGTAGGTTGTATTTTTTTAAGATTAGGTTGTATGTGAAATATTGCAAATTCTACTACCAGCTTATTTACTGAGGTACTTTCTTCTTAAGTTTCCACTTATTTATTCGAGATTAACCCATTTCGAATTTTAACACATCTGTGCTTACCTGTACAGTGTACATACAATATATTTTATAATTGTTAACCTTCATAATTCTTATAATCGAACAGAAATTTGTTGTAAGTTGGCCTAAATACATTTTACCTACACATGGTAAAAATTCGACAACAGTTCTTCCAGTATGGCCGCACCTGCTAGACTTTTTTTTTTTAACAACTCTGGTGTGTAGCAACAGTGAGTGACAGCGGAGTAATTTAAAACTAGTGGGTTTTACAGTTGGACTGAAGTATTTCGGTTAATAAATAATGCACTTCTTTTCACATACTTACATTTACATATTTATTAAACTTCACAAACAGTATCTCACAAAAGCTACAGACATACATAAATTACATTTCTACGGCGGCCTGAAGACGGAGCGAGAGCCGTTCCGAAAGGAATAGCCAATTCATATTAAACTACTTAAGAGGATAGATAATATTCAAAAACTTACATTAAGTGGAGTCATAATAGTTTATATTAAATTCAATTGAATTTGAGTTGATTTTATTTATTGTGTTTAGGCAACCTTAACTTAGTCGGGTAATTGCTAAAATAAACATACTTCGTTTATTTCCAAGAAGAAAAAGTTTATAAAGTAATAATACATGGTACAAATACATTTGTGTAAATAAAGTAACTGGCCATTCTCCATCAAGAAGAATATGCAGTAAAATGTGTTTCGAAGTTGGGTTTTACATATACATGAATTCCTCATTTTTAACTCTTATTATTATTATTTTAACAAGAGTATTGGTTAGTTTACATGCAGAAAGGTAAATTGTATTTCCTAAATTTTGGATCTGATAGATCGTAACTTTTTTTTTTTTTTTGAAACTATTAAAAAATATTGATCATACATGTAGGTTGATACTATTTGTTTGCATGTTTGTTACTGCACAATTTTCTCAACCACCATCTGATAGGGAATATTCTACTTTATTTTCTTGTTAATCTCTCGAAAACATACGTACGTAGATATTATTTTTTCATGTTCTATAATGATTTAAAGAAATAATATGCGCTTCTTTTAAATGATAAACATTTTATATAAATTATATAAATTAATGACCTGGGAAAAGAAGAAAAATAGACCTGGAAAAAATCTGGAATTTGAAAATCAACATCCAGTAGACACCCTGGTACCTCACTGGAGGTATTACGAGCCATCAGGGACAAAGTAGTGGCCGCCCACGGGTGCTGAATGACCGCGACCGGCGACGTCTGAGCAGACAGACAAGCAGCAGTGCATAATCTGAGATCAGAAATCAATGCAAGACGTCCCAGGAACGTGACTCAGAGGTTAGTGCAGCGCAATTCGGTCTCCATGGGTTATCGCAGCCGAAGACCGATACGAGTGCCGCTACTAATCGTTGCTCATCGGCTACGGAAAGTCACATGGGCTCAGGAACACGTGGATTGGGTCTTAGAGGACTGGCAACGTGTAGAGTGGTGAGATAAGTCACGTTTCTCATTTGTACGCGCGGATACTAGGATCCGTGTGGGACGCAGACTCTATGAGGCCATGGACCCAAGTTGTCAACAAGGCATTGTGCAAGCTGGTGCTGGCTCCGTCATGGTGAGGGGCGTGTTTACCTGGCATGATTTGGGTTCTTTGGTCCGCTTGAACCGGACATTGACCGGTCAGTGCTATGTTCAGCTGCTGGGTGATCATCTCCCAGCTCATTATGGACTTCTTGTACCTTGCCAACAATGGGATTTTTCCAGGATGACAATGCGGCATGTCACCGGGCCGCAATGGTACGCGACTGGTTTGAGGAACGTTCTGCCAATTTCCAGCGCATGATTTGGCGCCTAGTTCGAAGGACATGAATCCTATCGAGCACATGTGGGATATCATCGAACGGGCTATTCGTGCCCAGGATCCTCCACCTGCAACAACTACCGAATTGTGGACGGCGATCGAGACTGCATGGCTGCACATCCCTTCAGCGGATTACCGGCGACTTGTCGCATCCCTGCCACGTCGAGTTGCTGCACTTGGCCGTGCTCAAGGGAGCCCACACGTTGTTAGGAAGGTATTCCATGACTTTTGGCACTTCAATGTATGTATGTAAGGTATTGGTAGGGGTTAGGAATATTGTAGAAGGGGCTGAGCTCTCTAGCTCAGCCCCATTGGCTACGGGCCTACTCCTGTGTAGCCCTTTCCCACCATTCAACATTTGTGTACTACGATGTTTCATTTTTTGAGACAGTTTGTGAATTACAAATTTGTACTGCTACTGTATAGTTGTTATACATACTAAATAGACTTTTTAAATATTTTCAACTTCAGGACACCTGAAATTAAGAAAAAAGTTTTTTCCATTGTTGACACTATCTATCTTGTCTATTCTCTGCATGAAAATGCTTGGGCGCATTAGTACAAACATTCGATAGTTTCTTCTTACTCTTGTGCCACCTAAGCTCGTTGTTCTGTGCACTACCACTTTTCTTGTCAGTACGGTAGTATTATGCTGTATATTATCTGCTAACAATGTTTCAACACTGTGTTTACATATGTAATTTCATTACCAGTTTCCATGTTACCAACTCCAAAGTTTTACAAACTCAGTCCTTAGCCTGGATTCTCTTTGATGGAAAGCATTGTATAAAACTTACAAACTATATTTTACTATCCAGTTTCGACACACACTTTCGACTCCCATCTTTCGCATCGTAGAAAGTTATTTGCACACGACAAAGGTAGCTCAACATTTTGCATTACATGTCTACATCCACTCTTGTCCAATACGGTATTAATTTTTGTTTTCACACGTTAAATGCTTGATATGAGCCATGATATGACTCATTCAGATAATTCTTTACGTCATCAAATAGTCAAGAAAAATAGCAATATTTAGACTCAAGTTTTCACATAAAATTACACAAATTCTTTTTCACATAAAAAGGCAAAATTCAAACTCGTTTTACGGTCCACGTAACATAACCCTTAGAAAATTTTCAATATCGAATTACGCTCTCACAAACTCATTCTTTGCTCTGGCTATTTATACAATTGTAGAAGTATCATTCTTTACTTAGGAATATTTACATTCCTGATTTTCAAGCTAGATTTTTATCTGTTCTTAAAAGAATTCTTTCCTTATGAGAAAGTTTTCATGCTTGTTCTACCTAAAGAAAAGTAAACATTTATTAATTACAGAATTGTGTATATTTTGGCTCCTGTTTTTTAATCTCAAAGTGACTCACCCTTGTAAATTCGTTCACACCGTACTTCTTTTTGGCTCTCGAATATATGAGTACTAATGAGTCAAAGTAATTCAACCAAAAAAAGATGCGTAGAAAAATGTTAACCTACCTTCTCTCCACTTTATGCTAAGCTTTTCAGGATATCTTGGAAACGAATATTATAAAAGATCCGTCTCGAAATCATGTACATGACTGTTGTTACGTTGACGATATTCTGGCTGTATGCAATAAGGAACAGGTGCAAAGAACCTGCAGACAGAATTCATGTATATATATTTGAGTAACTAAAGAAAATGAACAAAAAGATCATTACGTTTCTGGTTCTTCTAACCGATTCATTACTGTTTTGTTCTGCAAATCCGTTGCGAAATTGTTCATTAATAGATCTACACATCATATCAAAGAAGAAGCATGTGATTTAAATAAAGCAAATTAATTCGACAGTGTAAATAGCCGATTGTTAATTAAAAAAGGCAAAATAAGCTAAGCAACTCTAGCAAGTACCAGAAAAGGTTCTTTTAAAAGTGTAAAAATTAAAATCACAGAACAAATAAAATAAAATATGCATAGGAGAGTATAATTGAACATGATATAAAGATAACGATCAAACAAGGAAGACTTACGCGAACATATATTAAAAAGCAATCATAAACTACAATCGTAACAGTTCATTACGCAAGAAAATATAGGTATTATATGCAACGTCAGAGAAAGATTCAGAACAATAAAATATGAAAATTCCTAGATGAATATAATTGTTCAATGGATCATCCTGATATGTCAGTTAGTTATGCAAGATATCTATGTATGAAGCTACCCAGAGTAAAGATGCACTAGGAGCCATATTAATTTACTTAAGGCGTACCATGTTATCATGGAATAACTTTTGCTTTGGAGCTACAATTTAAGTCCGTTCATCAGAAATCGTACTAGCGTCTGTTCAGCCAGTGCGAATTGACTTGTTTGTTATTGAAAGAGCAAATGTCCCTTTTTTATTTCTGAGTACCACCATGTTGTTATCCCTGGAACGCTTTGGTTGACATTGTTAAGTTTTCGGAAAGTGAACAATCGCTCGAACATGACTGGTAGAAGATGAAGGAAAGAGCTCTGGGACTTCTCATGATTAATAATGCGTTCACATAGTACTGAGTAGTGAGTAACGTTTGTCCGAAGAAGGTGTTCATCGAGCTCTGAAACTGTTACATTTACTGTGTGTTTCTTGTGATAAAGTTAGAGTGTAGGCGTATTTTAATTAACTGAAATTTGTGAAGTTTTTCTTTGGAATAAAGAAGGTAATCAGTCAAAAGTAAAGTAAGAAAAAAGAGAAAAGTACATGAACCGTGTATTCAAACAGCACATTAGAATAGAATAGAATACTTTATTAGTCATTATACAATATAAAATTGCAATAGACTTCGTCAGGAATCGTACATATAAAATTAAATTAAAAACATGTAATAATAAAAGAACATATGAAAATACTATACATCAACCATACAAATTACACATTGCTTATTACATTAAAGTAATTATTCTATGTAGAACTCGATACTCTATTACAACACAAAATACCCAGTTGACCATTTCAGTTTTTACCCATTCTTTAACTTCAAGTACTATTATTTTACAGATCTTTACGAATATATTCTTCAAACTCGGTAACACTGTATATACAGTTTCGTATTAATATATTGTTCATATATCTAACGAATTGCTTGTTTTCCAAATTGCGTACATATACCGGGAGTAAGTTAACTAATGCCATTCCATTGTATTAAAATTATGTTGAGTCTTGGATAGTCTAACATACGGAGTTTTCAAATTATGTTTAAACCTATTGTATTCATGTACACTGGATCGAAGTGTAAAACTGTCTTGGTTTTCCTTTGTATGGATCAATCTATGATAGATATTAACTGAAGGCACTGTCATGATACAGTATTCCTTGAAAATTTGCCTACAAGGCTCAATATCAGATACACCCTTAATACAACGGATTGCCTTCTTTTACCACTTAAAAACATCCTTAGCACCTGTAGAGTTCTCCCAAAGTAGATTACATATAGGAAGTCTGAGTGAAATAGAGCGTAATACACCGAAATCATCATTTCCTCACTTATAGATCTTTTTAATCTCCGCAAAACATATATAAAGCGAGCTAGTTTCTTATATAATTCCTGAGTATGGGCTGTCCAGTTTAATTTTGTATTTAGATATATGCCTAGTAATTTTACATAGTCGTGGTTATTTACTTTACACGGTGGTTTATTTAAGTAAAAAAAAATGTGTTTCTGTTCTCGTCGTATTAAGTACCAAGCTATTTGTTTCAAACCATAGGGAAGATACGTTTAGCATTTCATTATTTTTATTACTAAGGTTAAGTATACTAAAATCATTTGTAATAAAAGTGGTGTCATCATCTGCATAGTTAGTTGTTTTATATGGTGGTAAACAATTTGGTAAGTCCTTCATATACACTAAAAATAAAAAGGGCGTAATACTGAACTCTGAGGGACAGCAGATAAAACCTTAAGCTTATCAGATCTCTTGTTATTAAATTTTACTATGGCTTCTATTAGTAAGGTAAGTCTTAAGTAGGGATAGTTCAGCGTCATTTATTCCGTAATACTGTAATTTGTTAAGCAAAACTTCATGTGCTACCGTGTCGAAAGCTTTACTTAAATCAAAGTGGTGCATGTATATGAACCAGACTAAAAGTCACTAATTATCTCGTTTACGACAAACTCAACAACATTAACAGAAGATAGACCCGGTCTAAATCCAAACTGAGCTGCATTGATAAGTTGCTCAAAATAAGGGGATAGTTGTTTTTCACGCAGTAGACCCTACTCTACAATTTTAGAGAACACTGGAACAAGGGATATTAGAAGGGTTACTTATATCACCCTTTTTGTGTATAGGTACTGTTCAGTTACTTTTAAGTAATCCGGTAAATTACCATCGTTTAGTGTCCATACGTGATTGGGAATGCAATTATATCGATTATATGCTTTAGGACGGAAGTAGAAAAATCTACACTGCGAGAGTTTTTCATTTTTGAAACAGTATTTACAATTTCATCTGCGCTAACTTGTGCTCATTTAAATTTTAGGCGATTAAGTTGTGGCAAGCTTTGGTTACCGAGGTAGGCATAGAGATTAAAAATGCCGCTATTTACTTGGTTAACAGAAGTACTTCTTTAAATGTTGATTGTTAACAAAAAAAAATATTGAACTATTTGGTGTGATACTAGTCTACTTCGTTTCATCCTTTTTATTGATTTCCTTTTTTTTTATTAAAGCCCAAGCAGCTTTTCATTTATTACTTGTCTTAATTATGTATTCTTCATTACCTTTTAACTTGGCTACTTGTAGATTTTCTTAATCTCGTTATACTTTACCTTAGCAGTGTTATCATTTTTAGCCATATCGTGTAATCCAATCATTTTGGCTCTAAGGGTAGCTAATTTAGGAGTAAACCATGTTAAGTGTGTCCTCAATTTTTTATTATCAATGCGGATAGATCTAGATTTTATTGGGCAGCACTCATTATAAGTATCCACAATAGTCTGTATAAAGATATCCCACGCATCAGACAAATTATTACATATATTTATCAAATCATAAAAAACATATTCCATATAGGCTATCCCTTAGACTACCAATATTTGTTTCACCAAGCAATCGAAAACCAGTGATTTTGTCAGTTTGAGGTTCTATATTAATTAAAGAAGGTAAAACAAGCCACATACCTCTATGATCTGATAAACAGGGTTCAATTGTTCCACAAGATATGATACTTCTATCTATATTAGTAATCACATTATCAGTGCAAGCTTTCATTCGGGTTGCTTGGTCATTAACATAATAATAATCATACGATCTGAAGATATCACAAAAAGATTTTTTGTAGTATTTTCAGTTAGAACATTTATATTTATATCCCCCATATAAACTACATCAAATTGTTTGTATTTTTCAACATACGTAGTGAGTTTTTATTTCCATTGTAACATAAACATTTTTGGATCAGAGTCAGGAGTACGATAAAGAGCTATAACCACCAACTTCAAACTGTTGAAAACTATACCAGTAGCCTCAAATAAACCTTCATTACATAAATGATGTATATCTAACGGTTGATACTCTGTGTTCATATCAGAACGTACGTAGATACCAATGCCTCCATAGGTTAATGACTTTCTGCAAAACACACTAGCTAACTTATAGTTTGCAGGAGTATATATACAAGTTTCATCATAAACTAACCAGTGTTTATTAACTAATATGACACTTAAATTCATTTTTAAAAAATCCAATTTAGGTAATTTATTCCTAATCGGTGGAAATTAATGTAAAAAAGTAGTAGATTTCTTGGAGACATACTCACAGCATGAGAGGTTTGGGCTATGACATTATTACTGATAGTTGAGCAGTATCGCCATACTAGTATCTTTCCTCGATTTTGAGTATCTCGATTTATATCAAATACTATTGAAAATGGGTATCGATATCGTGTATCTCGATGGTTTTGAGCAGTATCTTGTTGATACTTTTGCGATACTTTTACCGATACTACCATATCTTAACGTCCGTTACTTTTCAGTTACTAGTTTGGTCTTGGTTATCTCGATATTAAATGTAACTATAGCTGCTTAATGCGCTAATGTTCTACCCCACATAATTTGGAACCGCGTGAAAACCTGAAAAGAAGAACACATGATTCGGAAATGTTTGTTAAGAGGGCTCCTCGCTCCAACCCCCTCCCATTTTTAACATGTTTCAAAATATTTGAAAAATTAAGACTACTATCAAAAATCTAAGTTCATAGCGCACTATAAAACACTGTAATGAGATCGCTGTACATTGTATTTCATAGTAATTTGTAAGTTCTAGTACGCTATGTACTTAGAATTTTTTATAGTACTCTTAGTTTTTTTAATATTTTGAAAATATAAAAAAAGGGGGGATTGGAGCGAGGATCCCTCTTAACTGGAAGTTCTATCGAGAACTTAAGGCCTATTCGCAAGTTATTTTTTTACCTGAACTAACTGACAGCTCCGACGCCATCTTGTTCCTGTTATCTATGTCGTCAAGTGTGTTGTCATTGTCTGATTCGCTGCTATAGGATTGATTGCAATCAGAAAGTAGCGTGTTGTTTCCGCTAATTAAAAAATGTAGAAACGTTAAGTAAGGCCCGTAGATTAGAGTAACGGAATACAATATTTACACTGAAAACTTCCTGGCACTAAAAGCACACAAAAACTTCACCAAAAAAGGAAATTTATATGAACGCATTTGAACTTTATGTGAACCTACTAAAAAAACTGAGAGTTTTTGTGTACTCAGTGTGTCTTTTGATTGACTTCCTACCCTTAGTGCACATTTTGCGCAGCTTAGCTCATATTTACCGAAGTTCGCATTATCTAGAGTATCGCTTTGACATCACTTGTAGTACATTTGCCACTATTAAGTGAACGTTTTGTGCATGAATTGGGCATCAGCACACCAGAAGCTCAAATGTTGTGTACTAAAGATGTGGTGTAATTCATATTTATTTCACGAAAAGTTAATATATTAGGTCTATGCACTAAAAACGTGTCAAAACTGGATCATATTGTGAACATTTTTCGGGGCATATTTTGCATTTTAAGTAAACTTTGATTTTCAGTGTAGCTATAGGTCTACATATGAATAAGGAATTTGATTTTTTTTATTTATGGCCTTCAGACATCTAAGACTCTGGTTGACATAGGGGAGAAGAAAGGCTGCGTTAAGGTGACAACCAGGGCCTAAGTTGAAGGTACCATCCCGGCGTTTGCCTCATGTGACTGAAGGAAAAACCTGGAAAACCTTAGTCAGAATGAAATAGGAGAAGGAGTTGAAACTGGAGGCCTGATCTTAGAAGTGAGGAAATAAATTTATATTTAAAATTACGTGACGATTGTTAAAAAGATGCCTTAACTTTGTGGTGTCAATAAAGAGTACAAGCGTGCAATGAATTAAGACAATTAATGTAGAGAAGAGCTATACTCGACATTGGAAGAGTACGAAAATATGTCGTCACCATTCCATATTTACCTATGTATATGTCAATATAATTTGTAATTAGAAAAAAGTGAACAAACTAATGAGTGTTACTGTTATTCGGCCAGCTTGATGTAATTGTTGCTAACTCTCCCTTGTATATATCCTCTTTTCTTAATCGTCATTTAGTTGTATATAATGAATGAATGATTTGCTTTACCTACCGGAACAAGAAAATATTCAATGCTTTTCCGCCTTACCTCATCTTTGCGCCTCTATTTTACATGACTTTTTGAACCTATCAGTGATGGCTCAAAAGGTGTTCTTAGTTTGAATCCTAGTCGGAGCCTCCTGATTGGCTTTGTCTAGTCACACTAGGCTAATTCTGCACCGATTCATATCCCACCATCAGTCCTACGTAGTCCTAACCTGCTCCTAGCTGAACTATGACGTTTATTTCAATTAAAATAATTGAGGCGGACCCAGTAGGGGGACTGAGCATATATGCTTCAACAGCGAGCATACTATTTGGATTATCAATGTTCCGTTGGGGAAACTGGGGCGAAGCCTTTCAAATGACACGTCTTCAACCACCTTCCTAGGGCTAGTACTTCTAGACATTGCTAAAACCGGTTACTTTTGGTGACCTCGCCTGAAGCGAACATAGGTGCCCCGTAGACTCGGTCTGAACATTGACCCGGATACCAGGTCTCAAACTTGACCCGAATGACGCCATTGACCCGGTCCCAAACTGGAACCAATTGACCTGAATGAATCGGGACTCGATCTTGACCCAAAATCACCAGACTAACAATTCTGCGATTCGATGATCGAATCTTGACGCAGTGATGCTCTTGCTCCTGTGGTAATGATGAATCAATCTATATTGTGATTTATGAGATTCCTTGAGAAGTGAGCTTGTGTAAAGAACTTCATTTTTGAGAGTTTTAAAATATGGTAGTGCTTTTATGATATTTAATACTTCAAACACATTTCTTGTTTTCAGAATTGTCTTTACCAGTGGGCAGGGACGACGCTGCAGGGTGGCTATGAGGGGCTGAAGCCTTCCGAACATTTGTATCGGCTCCATCTTTTAGCCCCGTGGTGCTAACATATGATATTCAGGTTTAAAGCTGCAATAAACCCGTAATTTATATGTCCCCTTTGAAACGTCAAATCACTTAAACGGGAAGTTTAAATTGCCATGTTCCCTTAGCTTTAACGAAGTAGTTTTAATTTATGAATGGTCCCTAATAGCATTCAATAACATATGGATATCCAGGGAATGTCCAGCCGGGATATTTGCGACATCCCACGATGTCCATAGGATGTCCTATACGTGTTGATCAGATGGTCGAATGTCCGCTTCATGGATATCCTATGGGACGTCCCGCGGGACCTCCATGGAATGTCCGTGAAACGTCATGTGGCCAACGCGATGGGACGTCCGGTGGATATTATGAGATGTCGCATAGATATCAGAAATCGCCCAGCTGGATATCCCCAGGGGGAAGGTGGAGTCAGCCTTTGTCCTTCCTTTTCTTACTTAACGAAGATATAAAGCTCCTTTATGGTGCTGGGATATCCTGGATCTGAGTGACGGGTTTTCACCGTCTCCTTGTAGTCATTTCCAGGAGTCGTAGTTGGATGTTGTTGAATTGCACTGAAAATTACTAACACAGAGACGGCGAAAGCCCGTCACTCAGACCCAGGGCATCCCAGCACCATAAAGGACCTTTACTTCTTCGTTAAGTAATAAATGGAAGGACAAAGGCTGCGCCAAACTCATCTCAGTCCCGTCTACAATAACATCATCCTCTATCCATCCACAAGAAGGCATCATTAATTGCAGAAAATAATCCTGCATTGAGTTTCAGCGTAGCATTTTACTGGCCGTTTTCAGAACACAGAAAAAAACATTTGTAGGAAAACTGACCTCAGCTTACCATCTTCATGAATATTACAAGCCAAAGCGATACTCTAGATAATGTGAACTTCGGTAAATATGAGCTAAGCTGCGCAAAATGTGCACTAAGGGTAGGAAGTCAATCAAAAGACACATTGAGTACACAAAAACTCCCAATCTTTTAGTAGGTTCACATAAAGTTCAAGTGCGTTCATATAAATTTCATTTTGGTGAAGTTTTTGTGTGCTTTTCGTGCCAGGAGGTTTTCAATGTAAATATTGTATTCCGTTACTCTTATCTGCGAGCCTTACTTAACGTTTCTACATTTTTTAATTAGCGGAAACAACACGCTACTTTCTGATAGCAATCAATCCTATAGCAGCGAATCAGACAATGACAACACAATTGGCGATATAGATAACAGGAACAAGATGGCGTCGGAGCTGTCAGTTAGTTCAGGTAAAAAAATAACTTGCGAATAGGCCTTAAGTTCTCGATAGCACTTCCAGTTAAGAGGGATCCTCGCTCTAATTCCCCCCTTTTTTTTTACATTTTTCAAAATATTTCAAAAACTAAGAGTACTATAAAAAAATTCTTACTTACATCAATTTCTACTCAATCTTACTTACTAATCTTACTTACATCAATTTCATTATTAATATCATCATTATTATTACTCGAGTCGGCTAGGATTTCGAACATATTCGAACATGCCGACCTTCCCCCATCTATTTCCCGACTACTACTTTAGGTTCTGCCTATTCCCGACGGCGGACTGACCAAAATCCCCGACCGTTTGGCGTCTTGGTTGGCATTTGGCTTGCTGGGTCAGTGCAAGTGGAGTTTCTCCGCCGTCATATTATGTAAATGCAAATGAGGTATCTTCAAAGAGACTAAAATTTCGTTCTGTGAAGCTGCCAAATATAAAAATGCAGTCATTTGTAATGTTTAGACCTACCAAAAGAGTTTCTATATTCAAAAAAGCGCTTGGTTGAATTAGGCTACATCCCTTTATTTCTACAGTGGTTCAAACATTTCCTTTCGTCGAAAAATGCAGGATTTCGGGCTTAGATATCTAGTAAAATAACTTAAATTTAGTGTTAAGCAACCTTTGTTAGTGGTCAGCTCACAACCAAAATTGCAACTTTTATTTCTCATTGTTTTGGTCAGTGCAAGCGAATTAGATGTGTATATACAGTTCATATTACTACAATACTTGAAAGGCAGAATTTTAACTTCCATGAACAACTTTTTCTTGATCAAACCACTCAAAAATAAAAATTGACATTTTTACTGTGATTTGAGTACATACAAAGCTTCCTCGAGACCAAATTTCAGAATTTTTTATGATGACCCATGATATTTTAGCCCCAACTCCAGCATTTTTCCTGTAGCAAAAAAGCTCTGTGATTAAACGCCACGGATTTTTCTACACAGTCATCCTGTTGATAGTTCTAAACATCACAAGAGAAATTGCAGTTTTATATTCAACTCCTTTCCCAGAACATGATTAGTGATGACGTTCGTGAAGATACTACATTCGCATTTCCATCGTACGGCGAAGATACGCTTTTACTGACCAAACCATTACGAAATAAAAGTTGCAATTTCTACTGTAAGTTGGTCATATATATAAAGCGTCTTCGACACCACATTTCAGATTTTTTCATGAGGGCGCATCTGAGATATTTAAGCCCGAAATCCGGCATTTCTAGCAAAGGGCCATGCTTGAAGCCCCCCTAGAAAAAAGAGTGTGATTTATGGCCTGAAACTCGGTTGGGAGGTTTAATAATGACAACATTTTGCAGAATTTTATTCAACTCCTTTACCCAAAAACTTGGTTTAAAAATGAATTTTATATAATTAACTCATTTTTCATCCTCTACATCTTCGAAGTACACTTCAAGAGCTACCCAATGGTTTTTAATTTAGCTCTCTGGTTATTCTAGTTTTTGATAAATGCAGGTTTCCGTACATGTCAACGGGAGTAAAAAACGCCACCGCGATGTTGGAAATATGTTCGCCCCGGGAGATATAAAATCATAACATTTCTTTTGAAAAGTCGTTCTGATATTTTCAGGTATGTAGGCACCCACATTCGATTTTTTTTAATGGTGATGTAACCATGTTTCTAAAATTGGATGGTTTGTCCAAGAATGACCAAATTTTACTATAACTTACCTAAACCAATCTAATCTTCCTTATCTAAAATCACTAACGTATAAAATGGTCCACTTAGCGTGACTCAATCTGGTGGTGTTTTGATAAGACTAATCTTGGCAATAGTTTTCTAGTTGTAAAAGTAGCTCACCTTTGCTTTCGAAACCAATATCACACGGACGTGGGCTCGAACCCTGGTCAGGTTTAACATTTTTTCCTTCTAGTTAATAAGACAATAGTTACTTCTCTTCAACAGATGACAAAGTATAGAATTTGCAACCAAGCCAGAGAGAGAGAGAGAGATGGGGGAGAGCGAGCGAGAGAAATATCAAAGCCTCACCACTTCCATAACATTTAAGAGTATTGAGCTTAAAACCTATGGAAAGAACTTCTCCCTGTACAGTTTGGTCTCTTAGAGTGACTCATCGTTCGTGGGGATCGTGAACTTTGGGGATATTGAATTTGCTGTCTGGAACGATCATCCGACTTTTGATATTTTTCCTTTGTACCCGTACGTTCTTTTGACAGTCTCTGATTGTTTCAAGAACGTAAATCCCATGCTGTAATGAGAATATGGAGACGTAACTTTCGTATGACAAATAGCTGCAGACAAATACACTACACACACTTATTTATTGTTATTGCACGATTTAATCTATTTGTATTTAACGTTCACATATAATATACCGACGTTCTGTCAACACGCAACACTTCTCCGATGTTATATTTTAAACATAATAATTACTTATGTCCTGAAATGATTGTATGAATACATATAAAACTAATTTATTTACTTATTGGTGCTCATTACATACAAAAATGTCCCAAACGGGATGCGAACCCAGGATCTCATGATCAGAACCACGCGCTCTACCAGTGAGCTAACATGAACATTCTTTCCAAGCTCCTTCTGAGAGGACTCCTTCTGAAGAAACATGATTGAATTTTTGGTGTCTAAGACAACGACATTCATATCCGTTGCAAATGCTGTTGTTCTTTCTCTCATTTTACTTGTTTATTGTACTATGAATGCGAGATATATGTTTGCTGTCTTTGCTTTCATTGGAGATGTTCTTTTACGTATGGAAACGAAGGTGACCAAACCATCACGTGCTCAGATGTTTGGATAGTTTCGAAATATTGTATCATTACGTATTTGAATTAATGTTACTTTTTTCTACACTTAATAACATTTCAACATGTCTTATTGCACTTAAAAGAAGAAAAACACATCCATACTAACGTTTCCTAATTGCGAGGATTCACCTTTGGGGGTTCGAACCTGGCATCTTTGGTTTACAGTTTCCGAAGATACCGAAATCAGCTCAAAACAACCTAATCAATGCGGTCAACCTTTTTGGAATAGGCTGTACGACTTTACTCATTGATAGTTTGAAAATAATCTCAAAAAGAAGTCCCGAAATTCGAAATTTTAAAATTTGAATGACTTCTTTATTTAACCTTTAAAACATCAAATAAAATACAAATTTTGGAAACTAGAGACCTTTGGATACATTTCGGTGTATTACGCAGTTTACTAGAGGCACTTTTTTATTTTCATCATGGTGTAGAACCAAATAAAAATGCTTATAGACACCATTCTTTAAAAATATTTTTATTGCTTTCAAAGGTGATAAGGCGACATCTTAAAACAAACAAATATTCGAATACGGGCAATGAATCTGACTCGTAATATATTGTTTGCAATTTCTTCCTAAAAATCCAAGCACAATTCGTTCATAGCAGGTGTAGACACTGCAAGAGATCCATAAATCTCTAATTAACAAAAGACCATCGCCGCTCTTTGTTTACTAATAGTTCAACAACACATATTCATTTTCACTACAAGTTAATGTAATGAACTTACATGGGAACCTTCCGAACCAAGTTTCGGATCGACCGACCAGGCTATACGCATTCGATAGAGGAGGTCGAAATAAACGTACTGATGGATTATTCGACTCGGAGCTAAATAGCAGCGAGTGATATGAACATGCATCTTTGTATATAAAAATCAAACAAGTAAAGAACAAGTTGTTCGTGTACAAAGGGTACTGAATGGAAGATAGAAATGGATAGTAATGGGTACTGAGTGGAAGGCTTGTGGATGGTATATTCTTCATGGCCGCCATCTTGAATCTTAATTGATTTTCTTAAATTGGAAGGTGGTCGTGTAATATGTCATTCTGTGCTATAATTTTACGGAAAATACATTTCTGAAGTCAGTTTTGCCGTAAATGTAATATTGTGAGAGATAAGGGTATGCGACGATGAAATGATGCAGTAGCCTTAAAACACCAATTTCTTCTCTAAATACCCCAGTAGCACACATGGGTGTTTTCAGCGATGATTTTAGGTTCATTTCGTTGATTAACCGTTATCGGTTGAAGAAAATTACATGCATTTTAAAATCGTATTTCAACAAAGATACCATTGTGTTGAAAAGACGTTAATACAACGTGTATTCAATATATTATTTTCAACTATGGTATAATAGATTTTGTTTAATGCATTTGTTACTAATGTTATGTCAAAAATATATTTAAAAACTAATTGAATGACACAAACTAATGTTGGTGTTCTCATATGCACGTTGAAAACAGATTGAATTTTAAACCATATTTCAACGAAGATATAATTTCGTTGATATGACGTTAATGTGACGTACTGTCAACTATCATTCATACTATGTCCTAGATTTCGTTTCAGACTTATATTTCTAATTTAAATGCTTACACATTATAAAAATGAAAAGCAAATACAATGAAAATGACTATATTTTTCATGTTTTCATTTGCATGTTGAAAACAGATTGAATTTTAAACTATATTTCAACGAACAATTAATTTCAACGATACAGTAAAAGAGTAGTACCCTCTCCAGGTGGATTCTAGGATAAGTGGTCAACGCGTCGAGCTATCAACGAGAAATGCAGAACGTTCCTGTGTTCGAACCCCACAACAGCCGCTCGGATTATTTAGTGTTGGAAAATTAACACCGTATATCGTGATAAAAGCAACGGATAAAATGCAACTAAATGTGTGTATACGAATAGACAGCATTCACGCTCTGTTTTGACCAACTAAACCCGTTTCTTAGTCTTTTTTTCTCAGCCATTATTCAACGTCGAATAAGCCGTTGCCCAGGCGGACATTTCGGTACATTTACAACGTTAACATAACGATTTGCTACTAACGTTTAATTTACGTATTTTCAACGTTTGTGTGCTACTGGGGTAACGACAGAAATGAAACCCGAATGTGTAAAAAGTCCATATCGATAGGGCACTATACTCAGGAACAATATGTATGCATTTAGGTTTCATTTCCGTCGTTATTTCGAGAAGAAATGAGTGTTTGCAGGCTATTGTATTACCCAATGCCCATCATCACATCAAATACCCTTATCTCTCACAATATTACACTTACGGCAAAACTGACTTCAGAAACGTATTTTCCGTAAATTTGTAGCCCAGAATGACATATTGCACCTTGGACGACCCCCTTCCAGTTTAAGAAAATCAATTAAGATTCAATATGGCGGACTTCAAGATGACGGCCATGAAGAATATACCTCTCTGATTGTTTATCTGATTTTTATATACAAAGATGCATGTTCATATCACTCGCTGCTATTTAGCTCCGAGTCTAATAATCCATCAGTACGTATATTTTGACCTCCTCTATCGAATGCGTATTGTCTGGTCGGTCGATTCGAAGGTTCCCTTGTTAGTCATACATGGAAAAAATTACGTCATGGAGTTGTTCAGTGATTTTACTTGTAATAAGGTGATGCACCTATTTAATAGGCGTAAAGAGCAATCTTGTATCGCTTTGTTACAACAATGAACGCACTTAACCTAATTCCTTTAGAAATGAAGAATTTGAATTTTATTTTTAAGGTCTTTAGGAAACTTTGGCTAAGGCTGTTGGAAATGAAGAAGTTCTAATTCATCTAATTCTAATCATCTTTCTTCCTACTTCTCGGAGAACACACTCTATGTATACAGGACAAGATCATTTATCAGTAATCTTAACAATAAGCTAGAAAATTGTTTTACGTTCACAGGGCACAATTTATTTTACTGACGTGTAAGGATGGAAATGAGCGTGAAAAGTTGCCGCTCAAAACTGTTATTTTTGTGAGCGAAACTCATACTCACTTTTTAAAAATAAGCATAACTAAACTCAAAACTCACCAACGTTAAACCCGCTTATACCAAACCATGCACTAAAGTAGTTTACCATGAGATGTTTTGAAACCTTGTGGATCAATGTGATACATTTTGGCGTAGCATGGCATGCCAGTGCATAGAAAATGAATTTCTTACATCTCTCCTTTTTCAAATAGTGCAATAGAAGAAACTGGCTGTACTGGCTATTGCTTGCAGTTTAATCGGAACTAGACTATGGCTGAATTCTGACGTACTTTTATATGAATGACTAATTGCGGAAGGGAAACATGTAGAAGGCCATTTTGTTTTTCAGAAGATACGAAAAACTCTTTTGCAGTTGTCTTGGAGGCGAACAAATTATATAGCATTTCTCGTAGATCCCACTACAAGTAGTGTTGCCACGAGACGAGACGAGACAGAGAAATGGCTATAGAAAACGAGACGAGACAGAACTCTCGTGATGCAAAGTATACTTCTTTTCGAGACGATACACTCTCTGGACAAGATAATTTTCGAGACAAGACAGCCTAAATCTCGTCTCGTCGGCAAAATTAACTACAAGTACTTTAAATTTCGCTCATACGTTTTATCGCGAAGACAAGTGTTTTCTGCTACTCCTAAAAAGTTTACAAATTTGCAGTGAGTGATTCATAATTATATGGTTGTTACTAAAGTCCAGTTCCTTTTATATCTACCTGAGTAGTAAGGTATATTGGAAACAACCTTTTATAAATAAATGATGGTGATGCTTAATATACTTTCTTTTAAAATGTTAAGTAAAAAATACCAAAACTTATTTGTTATAAAAACAATATAGTTATGAAATGTACTTTTAAAATATCTAAATGGTTTCAAAATTGTTCTGTTTCTTTTTTAATACAATAAACTATTTTTATTTTAAAGTAATCTTAGAATACATATCTTTTGAAATGTTCAATTTAAAATCAGTTTGTAATAGGATAATAAAAGGCTTATTTAAAAATATTTTCATAACAGATATTGAATTTTTATTTTGAAATCATTTTATACAATTTCAAAAATATTTTAAAATTTCTTATTAGGTTACGTATATAAGATACCAAACTGAAGTAGGATATAATAATTGGAGTTGCACTATTCCAGTTCTATACAAAGTGAGCATCTTTTATTTTTTAATGATTTTCCAATTCAGAAAATTGAATTAACCTGTCCTTCATTCTCGACTTACTTCGAATTGTTATTCTTCTATACAATTAGCTATCATTGAGTTCTACTATAACGCTCACTTTTCAAAAATTATACTCAGTAGAGATGAGAAAAGCGCTT